>VXBJ01006142.1:8700-120338 GCA_013400055.1 Nycticryphes semicollaris
AAAAAAAAATGTAGCAATGCTGACTCTTATTTATGGAAGGTCATAAATCATCCTGTTGTTGGCTTTTCACATAGTAAGAAGAAAGCACTGAACTAGTCAATGTGTATCAAAAACTTTCCCGTCTCTGGTGCTCAATTGTCATTGCTATTGAGAAGTCAGGGCAAGTCCCTGAAATGGACCATTTAACAGAAAAAGCTTTATTGGAAATTTACTTTTTCCACTAGCTGCCACAACAAATCAGATGATGGTTCTGAGTGCTCACAAGACAACTACAACATGGCTGTTTTAAAAAGGCAATTTCAACCATGGAGCAATCAAAAAAGTATGTGATTTTAGGGTAATATGTACCTGAGCAAGCTTTTCCAAGGGTATCTTTTAAAGACCTATGGCATCTGGAAGGATATCATTGGTGCCTGGCTGCACTCAGCTTTCAGCCTCCCTCACAAGGAACTTCTTTCCTCTGTGAAATCATTTTCTGTTAAATTGACTGGCATTTTTCTGGCAGTAACTGAAAGCTTTCATTTTAACCCATCTAGCAGTCCTCCTAGTGTCAGTGAAATAAAATACTGAAAGTCCATACCTGAAAGTACATAACTCATTTTGGGTTTTTCCCTTCATCACAATCACGGATATTTTTCAGAAGTTTTTATATGACTGGGATATACGTGTCAAATTCTAAATTGGTTGGGTTTATGATTATAGCATATAACTTTGTCATAGGAGAGAACTAACTACCTTTATCTTCATTTATAATTTAAATGAAGCAGAGATGAATCTAAACATTCCCACCTCTTTAAGAAAGACTGGTTTTTGTACTACTAAAAGACAACCATATACAGAGACCAGAATCCCAAAGATAAACAGTTGGGCTTAATGTGACAGCCACTTCTTGCTCTCAGCTGTCTTGCATCAAGTTGTAGCTTGCCATTTTATGATGCTTGCTCTTGGACAAACCAGTGTTAAAACACTTATAGGGCTAAATGCTGTAGTACTCAGTTTGATTTCTACTGGAGCCAGAAGTGTCAACCTCTGAGGAAACACACCGTTTAACAGAGAGGTTAATCTTCGTCGCTTTGGGTAGAATAGGAGGGCAGCAAGAGAGCAGAAGAGAAGCGGACAGTCCAGAAGGCAAGCAAAAATTAGCATGGTGGAAAGACACACAGGAGAAAAGGAATTGACTTTGTGAGAACTTGAAAAGACTGAACAGCAAACACTTTATTCACATGAAAGAGCAGAATTCAGCACTCTTTCAGTTCCACCCACTCTGCCATAATATTCTGTCTGACAATAAAACGACTGTCATACCTCTGTGCCAAGACTCGAGTAAGACTAAAGGATTGAAACTCCATTTTAGCAAAGATAAAACTTGTAAGGGTATCCTTGGGCAGATCCTAATACAGCATTTTTAAAACCCCTGTAAAAGAGAATCTAAAACCAACCAATCAACCAAGAAAACAAACCCCTTAATCACTAGCTGAAGACTCCAAACTCCAAATGTAAGTATATTGTAGTGATGACTAGACAGAATATAAAGTAAAACATAAAAAAGATAATAAACAATTCTGAAAGTTAATCAGCTCCTCATAATAACTTGCACGTTTATCATTACATTCCATTACATCAACAGAGCTTCATTAATGATTCTTTCAGAGCTTTCAAAGCATATGAAATACTGAAAAAAATTACTGAGAAATTATATAACCCCATTATTTACTTCAGGTATCTATTTTAGAGTAAGGAATAGTGATAGTGCTCCTTCTAAAAAGAAAAACTCTACAAATATAGACCCTCAAAATTAATAAATTATGCTAAATATTCGTTACAACTAAAGAAGGGAGGGAGGGCATTGGTGAGGGGACAGTATATTGTAGCACGCACTCCTAAACTACCTAATACTTCCTTACAAGAAATGGTTTACTCCTTTCAAGTCTGTTAAAAAAATACCACTATTCTGACATTCTGGTTCATTTTGGAATGAGACTAGATAAGTACACTTAAACTGTTTACCTTGAAATTGGAGTTCATTAAAGGTACTGCACTGATGACTGTCAGAAAAATGGACCCTCATTTAAAAGAGTTAATCTTCAGAAAAATATTTCACCCCTGCTACTGGAAAACATATGCTGAGAGTGACTGGGATTTACTTCTCAGTATGTGAAGGAGCACCTCCTACACGTTCAGTCTAACCATGAAGGCTGTGATCTGGGCTCTAAGTAGTGCCAAATGCATTCTTCCTCCTGAAGGACTTCCATTGAATAAAACTAAAATATCCTTTCACATTATTTCCTTAAAGGTATTTATTAACTTTGTGCCAAGAGGTACCAGTATCCAAGAGGTTACATACACCAGTATCAGGCTGTGTAAATTCAATCCTCAGCACTCAGTTATAAAGCCTTGCCTTATATACCGAATGAACAAACAGTTCTTTGAGATTACTATTGACACATCATTTAGAAAGGAGGGGTGATAGATCACACTTCCATAATTATAGAGACACCCGACTTTAATCAATAGCAGGCAAATTTTATCCAGACTAATGCTGAAGTTAGTACTCAATCATAAACGCTGTCATTTCACTTGAAAATGACTATGGATTCCATGATAAATGAAACATCATGGGGAAGATCCATTAAACTTGACAAATTCAAGAGGAGTGCCAAGAAAACAACACAAATCAATATTTGATATTTATCAGTTTGACAAAAAGCATTTGATAGAGAGTGCAGAAGAAGCTCACGAGCACTCATGGCTTGGTATGTTTTGTTCTTAAAAACATAGTCATATATACCTCATCCTCACAATGTCACGTGCAAAAAGATAATCTTTGAGAGTCCAATCTAAATGACATGGCCTACCCTCAGCAGTGTCAGGTATGTCTATGCTGTTGCCCTATGTTTAATATCTTTTCAGTTTTGGCAAATAGCAGGGAGATCAGGTCTTAGTGCATCTGCTGTCTGTGATTCAGATGGCAGACTATATGAACTTTGTAAAGGGCAAGTCAAAGCCGAACACTACAGCATCTATTAACAATGTTTTGCTGATGATTGTGGAGTACAAATAGCTTATTCGTTGACAGACTGTCCTTAATCATGGCTCTGAAAGTGCAAAGCACTGAGCAATTTATGGGCCAAATTGTGACTGGCTTGTAAGTAGCACGGGGGCACAAAAGCACCGAAGGCTAAATAAACCAGCTTTGCTTTCATTTTTGTGATCCTGAATATTGTCAGGATCCATGAACATTGTTCTAGATATAAAAGTGAAAGCTGATTAGAAGCCAAATATTCTATACAAATAACCTTCTCTTGCATCAGTGTCCTCTTTCTCTTCCTCTCAGTGTCCCAAGAGACAGTAAAAACTTAGGAGGCTGCTTTAAACAGAAAAAATTTGATATAGAGATCCTCTTCCATTTGAATATAAAAGAAGGGAAGTTTGGCCCAGTGGTCTGATGAACAACTCCAACCCCCATACCCACTGAGACATCTCATTCTTTGGGATGCTAGAAGCTCCAGCATAATACAGTGCTCTGCATACAGTGAGTCCTCATGACTCAGGTGCTGTGGTCAGCGGTCCACTTATGTGGAGTGGGAGAAATGTGAAGGACAGTCACTGCTGTTGCAATCATTGTTTTTTCTCCTTTCTCTTCAGGATGTAGAAAGACCAGCTTCACTTCATACTTAATATGACAATATGCCCCAGTTGGATTAGAATGGACCAATAAAAGATGTGTGCACATTCTATATATGCATATGATGCTTTGCTATAAATAGCCTGATTGTCTGATGAAATTTTATGTCCTTAGGCCAGGAGTTAAGAGTACTTCAGGACTTAAGTTTGGTAGCTGCCCAGCCATGTTCACCACAGCACAGTACTTGGGTTGTGTAATTTAAAAATAAGATTATGTAGCCCTGCCTTTGCCTGCTGTATAGTCTCACCATTAGTTTGTACACTTGTTACACAAAATATGTTTATCAGATCACTTACCAACACGGTAGTATCAGTAACTACTCAAAATGATTCCCTGCCCATAGAGGAAATGGTGACAGAACTGTAGTGTACAAGGTATGTTTCAAACTATTACAAAAATCAAATTTCTAATGATTATATCAGAGCACTAGCAGAAGAGCTTTCAACATGAAAGACTCTTTCCAGGGCAAATAGACCTCTTTCTAGATCTGTAAGACATTAGACACAGTTAGAAAATAGCCAGGTCATTCAAACATCAGAAGAACTATTTCTCAATTATGACCTTTATTTTCAGCTAAAGTCAGGTAAGTGATCTTCCCAAAAACACCAGTCTCTCTCAACTATCTATACACTCAGCAAATCCCCAACACCATAGCTTAGGTGCAGAGAAAGGATTGCAACATTTCAGTGCTGAGAGAAAAACAACAGTGTCTTATATGATCTTCCTGAAGTTCTCAGCATCAGATTTGTGAGAAGATGCTACCAGTAAAATCTCAGAATCACTTTAAGTATATACTTATATAAATTTGATATTTCATAAAATTAAAGGAAATATCTCAATGGTTAATAAATAAATATGTGCTGTTACTTTGAAGAGCTATTAAATAAGATGGAACAGTTTCTATTGTACAGTAAGTGACTCCAGAACTGGAATGCAAGCCCAAACATGAGATGATCATTATGTTACAGACAACATGAGAAAACGGTCTTTTTCATATAGATAGAAATAAGCTGAATCAAAAAAAAAAAAAATACTAGGAAATTGCAAGCAAGGCTGGTCAGAAGGTCAGGTGGGGCATCAGTGAAAGCTGTGCCATTGACATTGCATTCAGGACTTTCCCCAGAAAATTTAGGGACAAAGAACATTTTCTCAAAAAAAAAAAGGTATATGCAAAAGCTGAATGAAAACAAAACAAACAATAAAAGCAGAGGAAGATCACAAAATAAAACTAGTAGTTCATTAGCAGTTTGGAATTAAAGCATTGGCTATAGCGGTTGGCAGGTAGTGTTACTAAAAGGTTTTCCTATTTCCACTAATTTTTTATTTTCAGCTCTCTAGCAGAGACAACATCTGAGTGAAAGTTTACAATTTATTCAAGTTTCCTACTTTGCCTGATCTATTAAACCTTGATCTAGTAAACAAAAAAAGTTTACCATTTATTCTAGTTTCCTACTTTGTCTGATATATTAAACCTTGATCTAGTATACAAAAAACAACTATGCATTTAATAGCACATGGATTTGTCAGACTTGGAAAGGGGATTATTCTGGTTTGTGTGGGTTTCTCCTTCATTAGTTCATCTTAGACCTCTGTCAAGTACAAAACTGCTTCAGACCAGTGAGGCACTTACAGACTAAATTTGGAAAACACTAAACTTTATCTTTTGAAAATGATAAAAAGATTTAGAGGTAGGAAGGATTCCATGGAGAGGCAAGATAAGGGAAGGGAATCTCTGTTCCAGAAAACTGAAAACTTGCAGCTTGTAAAAACCTCATTCAGCAATAGGTCAAAACTTTTTGAACTTAAAACCCAATTGATTCTAATGCAAGCCTACAATTTTCTTTCATAATTTTCATGTTTCATTTCAAATGTCAGAAATTTTTATTCTAAAAAAAAATACTAGAAGTATTTTCTCAGTTGAAAACAAAACTGAAAGTTTCAAAACTTGTTCTAAAACGAAAGCCTTTTTCAAAACCAAATCTTTCAGGAATAAGCTTTACTCTTCATGAGTCACCATCGTCTAAGAGAGTTACGAGTGGACTGACCGACTAAACACTAAAAAAATTCTTCTGCTCCTTGTGCCTCTGAAAAAAAAAATTCACCATGATAATATGTATGTGGTCAAAGTGCAGTAAAAATTCAATTTTCTTCTTATTTTAACCTACATGCAGTCAAAACCTGATGTTAATGGCAACAGCCTCTTACATTTTAAGTGAGCTATATGCACTTTAACGGTCCTACAGTTCCACAAAGGATGAAAAAGTTAAGGTTTGCTTCCATTAATCCCCAAACTTTCAAAATATATATGTTTCATAGCCTTAGTTGTATCTTTCCAAATTTGAAATGTCTTAAATGGACCTGATTTTCTGAAACTCATTTAACTTTTTAACTTAGCTTTTTAACACACAACACATCAGAAAAGCAAAATTTCTAGATGCTTGGAAGAAATGTTGGTTGCTCCACTGGAAACAGTTAAATTCTTAAAATATCTGAAGTATAAAAAGAAAAGTCACAGACAGATATCAGATTAACAACAAAAACCAATTTAGATAGCAGTTAGCAATCCTGCTTCCTTCCTTTTTTTCAGTGTCAGCCCTTCACAGAACAGTTACTTTCAGTTTCATGAGACTATGAAAGCCCTTTCAGAATTGGGCTTGGAGAATAAAGAGGAAGATAAAACTAACATTATGTCACTTAATCTGGCAGATATGTTAAAAGTAATATTGTCAGGCGTTTTCATTTTTGATAATGGATTAAAAGGGGGCAAAATTAAAATTAAATGGTTGGAAATAACTGAAAAGGGAAAATAATTTGACTAGAATAAATATTATTTTTGTTTCAACATTGAGAAAAACTATTTTAAAGTTTTTATCATAGTTCTCTACGAAATATTTTTTCTCAAGTCTTGCCTCTTCTCATGTGACTTGAATCAGCATAAGCATTACTGCTGAAATTCAGGGTGCTTTACCCTTGAAAGTCATTGGCCTTGCAATGGGCAACGTCGATTGAAACCTACCTGCTCCTGTATTAAAGCAATAGGAATTTTTAACTCCTACACCTTAAATACCCTGTCTGTATTATAGTTAAATACAGGTGTTAGAAGAAAGAAGCATCTTCAGTGTACCAATACATTTATGACAGCCTGTTAGGCTCCACATTTTATTTCACTAACTGTACAGTCATCTTACAATTTGCACTGTCATCTCTAACCCAGGCCCAGTGCTGCAAGATCTCTGGAGCACAACACTGTTTCTGGAAACTAAACATAAGCACATGCTGCTTTGCTGAAATTAAAGCCCACTAAGGGATCCAAAGCACAAGTAGCAAGTAAAAATAGAGGTTTTGGCTATCCACCACCCCAAAGGTTTGTAGTTTCACTGAATCACGGCACATGCCATATTTCAAAACGATCAGTATTTCTGAACTAAACACTGACAGTATTAATCTTTGCTCCTTGTTGCTTAGCAAACAAGTGAATGTCCAAGGGAAGAAATCTTTTTCTCCTGACTGCCTTTTTTTTACTTCTCCTCTGTTCTTCATTTCATAAATTAGTGAAAATCATGAAAGACGAAAATAAGACACTGTTAATCTACTAGCAAATCTCTAAGAACATAAGCAAGCTTTGTGTGCAAGTTAAAGATACACAGCTGATTTTTAAGAGTAAATATATAATAAAGAAGTCACTTAAAAAATAATCTGGTTTTACATAATGTTTTGCAAGATTACACAGTGTATTTTTACTGCACAGTTGGAAGATATTCTGTTCTCAAATATTGCAGAGCAAAGACTTTATTGACTGAACAGTCAACATAATATTGTGGTCAGAGCTCAGTCAGACACAGTGACAAAACCAGTACCAACAAACCCCAACTACCTTGTCAAAATGTTGCTGTTTATCAATAGCACAAGTTTCCTATAGACCAAGATACTTCATCTGTCATTCCTGTACTTTAACACAAAATATTTGCAAATCATAGTCACCTTCTGCAGAACCATCTATCACCAAAGTGGTTAATCTGTGGTGAAAATATTCCTTTTATGTTTTCATCAAACCTAATTCCATTTGCACATCAAACTATGCAACCTTAGGAACACTGTAAACAAGATGATGGATAGATTTGTTATTTGGGACTTAAACTAAATATTTTGGATTTGAAAATTATGCAGATCTTCAGATCATGTATTAGTGATTGGCTTGTGTCTCGTTAGCATGTTTCTCTTCAGAGCTTCTTTCTCTTCTCATGGTTTTGTCAGCCAGGCCAGAATGTTCTTTTACTAAAAAATGATATATTACATGTCACTCTAAATATCCTAGTAAGAGCTTCTGTTGGAAGAATTTCCAGCAATATCTGCACTTCTTCCATCTTCTCAAAGTCGTTAATTGCTCATGACTTTCTAGTCCTCAAAGTTCCCTAGAAAGTGTAATATCAGCAGTTCTTGACCATGAACTCAAACTGCATTGCAAGACAAGAAGGCAGATGGTTGTTTATCATTTTTGAGCAACCTCAGACTGTGATTTAGGGGATGAATTTCATATATTTGTTACCTCTTTGACTTTCTTGGCATACAAAAAAAAAAAAAAAAAGGTAGAATTTTAACATTTAAACCACACAGTAAAACAGAAAAGCATTCCAGCTTGCAACCAATGGTTCAATGTTTGTTTACTGCCAATAAGAAAAGAATGTTTTAAATAGATTGGCAATTAGCTTTTCAAATATTTGAGGAAAACGGATCAAAGAAACTCCTGCTTTCAGGAAGGAGAAACCTGCTATGAACAACATTATGTTGGGAAGAACAATTTTCCATTAAAGTTCATGGTCTGTAATATAAGCTTCTGTTGGTTCATTCTTTCATCCCAAAAGTGGTTATCCATATGAGACAAAAGAATAGTTGATATCAAATAAACTAAGCAGTAAATTTCTTAGCTTATATATTACAAACTCAAATCTAAAGGCTCTAATGTTCAATGGGCAACTTGAAAACAACCACCCTACCTAGGGAGACCTATTTGAAAATTCTCAAGAGTGTGTGGGGTGGGCTTTACCATCCTAGACTATTTTTATCATCTTCGTTTCCTATGCAATTACCTCTGAGAAGAAGTGCTGAGGATTCCGTGCTGGCTGAAAATGAAGTGTGAAAAACATTATTTTTTCTATGAAGGAAAGAGAAAGTGTTGCTATAGTAAAAATCTATTCAAAAGTGTTTCTTTCTGACAGTGTCAGGGATAGATTCAGATTTGATTCTTGGATGAAGGAAAGTCTTTCTCTGTGCTATTATATATTTTTACTTAGTACAGTACATTAATCAGAAAAATCACTTTTCTGGTTAATTTGCAGCTTTATTATTTATTTTTTTTTTGCAAATTTAAAATAGATTTGCCAATTGGTAGATTTGCAGCTTTATTTTTTCATATGCAGTTTGTAAGTATTTAAAGTATAACCTTTACAAAGACGTCAAAGTAATTTGGATATCTACATGACTAATGTGTCTTCCTCTCTGAGGCCTACTTAGAAACATTCTAGATTCACAGTGAAATACCCCTAAGTGCTTTTCTGAACTGTCTAGAAATACTGAGTCAATACAAAATATCAGTGTCTTGGCATATCATTTACTATCATAGAGATAGATAGATAGATAGAGAGAGAGAGAGAGAGAGAGAGAGAGAGCTTTAGAAATGATAACTAAAGATGTGAATAAAAATATCTCCTGATGACATTGTATTCACATGCTAGTCAATGGTAAAATTACATTTACATTAACAGAGTATTTCCAGAATTCTTTAGGTACTTACTATAACCTGAAACTAATCCAAACTCTTACCTTTGCTTCTAAATCATTTCCAGAGGCCTGGTGACTGTCTTTGTTCTTTTCTAGCTTTACAAGCATCAACAGTTATTTTCTCCATATTTATCCAATCAAAGCAGAACTTGAAAATGCGAACACTAGCCTTTTCCACAACATTTCTTCACAGATGATGCTACAGCACTTTCACTCTCATTACTCTGGCATGCATGTTCCCTGTGGTCGACCGTGGAAACTGTAAACTTTCCAGCCAGCCTCCCACACTGGAAGCTGTATACAGAGTGGACATATCAGCAACACCCAAGATTGCAAAAGAAAGATAATGAACACACCTTTTAAAGGGGAGAAGAGGGCAGGGAAAAGTGCATTCTATGGGAATGACACACAGATGTCTTTAGAGCAATTGGCTTTAAATGATTAGGAAAGGTAATGGAGTAGAATACCTATGGGGATTTCATCCTACTTATCAGTGGAGACAGTATTGCCACTTTGGGATTAAATTCTAATAATGCGTAAGTACACAGAGCACATTAACCAGGTATCTAATTATCTCTAGCTAGGGAAAACTGCCTTTTGTAGAATGACAAACATTAAAAAGCTGAATAGGACGGATATTAATTTAGTGATATGAAAGGCATCGAGCAAGTCTGAAAGCTGTATGCCGAAGCCATGTAGACATAATATCTGTTTAGCCTAAGTAATATAACTGTAAAAGCATGTATGAAAAGGTGAAAAAACCCATTCTGCAAGAGCTAGACCTGTGTTAAGGAAGTTATTGGACAAGATCCAAGGACAGCAAGTTCACAGATTCACACCTTCACACTCATTTTCCTGGGTACAAAAACAAGCATAACAGTAATTCATTAGACAGTTTCAAAGCAGAATGATTAAAGAGGAGAGAAAGCATGCCATACCTGAGCTGATAGGTTTGACTACATGAGCCAGCAAAAGGGCCATCAAGAAAATCCAGAGAGGATGGAAGCTAATTGCCAAAATTCACATAACAGACTTTTGGGAAAGCATGAAAAATACACAAGAATTTTCTGTCACTTGTTTGCAGCCAAAGCCAGTAAGATACCTTCCCTTCCATTAGCACTCATATATTTTCTATAAGCCAGATTTCATAAGTGAATTTATCAGGCTGGAAGATTCACCTAATCAGCTCTGAAACCACCTATTGATCCCAATTTTCCAAGGGAAGTACTTTTAGCTCTCTCTGACATATGACTGAATATAGCCAGGAAATTCTGACAAGAAAGTATAGAACCTGTTACCTATCAGAAAATAACTGGGAAGAAAGTCAAACATTTATCAGGATAAAAATGTGTACAACCTAATTAGGCGCCTGTGCCAAGACCCACAAAAAGAGCAATTTTCAAATAGAATATTGGCTAACACCGGCCACGGGCTTTTACTAGACAAGTCAGTTGTCTCTTCCTTCTTCCAAAGGAAATAAAGCATATTGATCCTACATAGTTACAGAAAATTTAAAAAAGCAAACATGAATGTAGCAAGAATATAGACAGAATGGAAGAGAGAATGCTCAAAAAACTTAATGACTTCTTTGTAAAGCTTTATCACTCAAATATTATATAGTGTAATACCCTGTGAGAGTATAATTTAATTTGTAATCCTTTCCTACCTTTATGGCCATGCAAAAAAAAAAAAAATATTATTTAGAAAATTGCAGAAGGGAAAGGGAAAGGGAAAGGGAAAGGGAAAGGGAAAGGGAAAGGGAAAGGGAGAGGAAGGGAAGGGAAGGGATTCAGCAATTGTTTTGTCCTGCTNGAAAGGGAAAGGGAAAGGGAAAGGGAAAGGGAAAGGGAAAGGGAAAGGGAAAGGGAAAGGAAATTCACAGTGAATACCAAGCAGACATGAAAATTAAACCATGGAAATGGTTAAATTAAAGGAAAAGATGCCAAAACCATGCAGCAGCACATTCACTCCAGTTTAGTAGTATTTACACTGCTCTATAAAAGTTGGATAGACAATATATCATCTTGTTCAATAGGGAGGATTCTTTTCAACCCTAAATACACTCAGACCCTACACACCCAGACAGTTTTAGGTAGAGTGGTGTTGCAGCTCTAATTTGAAGCTGTAAAAGAATTCTGTGATATAAACAGCAGCTCTGGGTTGTTACTCTCTTCAGGGTAGAAAAGAAAAACAGAACACACCAAAGTAATAGAACAAGAGAAGTTAGTGCACACCCTAAATGAGAAGCAGAAAGGAGTTACTCTTTAAGCTGTTCTTAAAAGGAACAGGGAAGGAAATTCAAAAAAGAGGAGTTTGCTGAGCCTAAGACGGTGGAGAGCCTACAGCCAAGTTTGCTGTTATGGTTTTAAGGATCACAAACTTGGATTTAACTAGGCGCATTCCCAGATTAATACAGTATACAATAAACATTGCCAAAAAGTCAGCTATTCACCTTTTCACCCAATTCTCTTTGTTTCTCTTTTCTCTCAGGTTCTCTTTGTTCCCTCCTCTTTACTCAGTAATAGTAATAAAATCTCCAAATAAGAAAAAAGGAATCAATTCAGAGAACGAAAATAACGTCTCTAATTTTTTTTTAGGAATAAATATTACTCTGAACATCTCAACTCATCTTTCTCAGATGTTTAATGTTAAAGCTACAGTTTAAGTAATATTGAATTGGATGTTAGAAAGCCATGACAATCTGCAAAAGAAAATTAAAAAATAAATCTAAAGCAATTTTAGAGGCTTTGGATTCTAAGATTAGACGTAAGCCCTGATATATATGGTGGAAAAACAGAAGGATTATTTCTTAATAAAAATCAATCCCTGGGGAAAAAAGCTCAAAACTTATGGCTACATTTTCTACATCTTCTTTTGAATATTTAACCTTTTCATATGAGAATCAATCAGAAACACAAGACTATTAAAAAGAAAACAAAGAAATAAACTAAACATGCAAACATAGTTTCATTAAGTCTCAAATCCTTATGCTTACATAGAAAGATTTCAAAAAAAAAAAAAAGTTAGATAAAAAATTAAATAAGAGATTTACATAGAAGGTAGGTTATGTACCCAAATTATGTCTTGTAAAATCCATTCTTACAGCCTTCTTAGGATCAAGGGCTTATCAGTTCATTAAAAAACAAACAAACAAAAAACCAACACAAAAATACCCCACAAACCAAATCAACCAAATAGAAAGCCTCTAGTAAACTGTAAGTAGGAGAAATATTGTTTCCTACATGTATGGTAATTTTCCTGTACTTTAGGAACAAGTTGCTTGCAAGGCAAGGCTTCTCACCCACCCCCTCCCCTTTTCCTCTATGGAAAAGACAATTACCTGAATATAGATTTCATAGCACAGGAACACAAGCAAACTAGTCACCATGTCCCCTGTGCTCTACCACAGTACATTGCAATTAGTAGTCACAGAAAATGGCCCAAAATGTTGAGGGAAATTTAGGAGTTCTACAGGAGAGAATCTGCTTTTCATCACATTTTACTGTGCTCCTCAATACAAAATGTAGCAAGACATCCTGATGTACTAGCTCCTCAATTTTTTTTAAGTGCCAAAAGAAACAGGATAGCAGCAGCAGAAAGCCAAGAACATGGGAACAGTTTGGGGAAGGGTCTTATCCACTAAGAACTCCCCCTACCTACTTTCCCTTCAGCTCAGCCACTGTGATTTCAGATGGCCTGACCACTACCAGCAACATTAGATTATCAGACAAAAAGGTATTCTTACACAAGAAGAATCAAGACACATAAATCCATTCATGTTTATGAAATGTTTTATTTCACCTTTATATTCATGCAACATAAACCTAGCACTATTGCATAGTCAATAAATCCATAATCAACTGGGTATTCTACCATATCTCAAGTAAATTCATCAAAGATTAAACTTGAAAAACACTTGGTTTGGTATCCTGATGTACCATTCACATAGTTTCCTTCTCATGAATGTGTCCCTCTCTCTTTGCCCTGTTCCCCCCTTTTGCCAAACACATAGCAGCATTCAAAACAGATGTTCTTCACCTAATTAATAATAGACATTAAATGACCTATCACTCATAAAAATGAGCAATAAAAACTAGGAATAACTGAGGGTGTGAGCAGCTTTGTACTTGATCAGCTGTACTGGGAGGGGCTAATTAATGCCAGTTATTAAAATACATCATTTATGGTTCTCCATACGTTTAGCCTGACCTTTTTGATGAACAACGGACACACAGCAAGCCAGACACTCAGTGGTCAGCTTTGTCACAGTTTTTAAAGAAAAAGCTGCGAAAATCCATAAGTCTGCTCCACAAAAATGAAGTGCTGAAAAAAGGGACTGTGAGTGGACACAGAGTACACAGTGCCACTTAAACTTGGAAGTTAGAACTGTACCTTGCCATGCCTTTGGATAGCTCATCTAGCCTCTCTTGGCCTTGTAACATTTTAGTGATATGGTCCTACTTCAGGTGAGACTGAAAGTTTCTCCAAAAGCATCCTGCTCATTTAACGAAGGGGAAAATTTAATATAAATTACAAACATTATTTACAAAGCTAGCTATTTACATTAGTTCAGGCCTATGTCTAATTGATATTCTATATAATTATATGTAAGACTACAGGTAAGAATAGCAGGAAGGAATATAGAGAAATATTCAGCTGAAAGATTTTAGACACTGAGATATCCATCTGCATAAATGTTTCTGCAGAGAATCCTCAGCAGTGTTCACTCTCAGAACACTTTAAATGGAATAAATTGCAGGCACACCACAGATCATGACCTTCCAATGCATTAATGAACTGAATCTTGAAGAGCTTAGTGTTCTTTATATTTTTGATCTTAGATTGCAGAAACAGAAATAAAAGATTACAGTTCACATTAAAGCAAATGTGAGCTTTGATATGAAAACCAATATTCAACGCTTTTTTTTGTGTGCTTATGAAAAATTCTCTAGGACAGAAATAGAAATGGAAATGTTTAGAAAAACAACCACCATACAAAAACCACAAACATAAAAGCATAACAATAGAACTCAAGTGGGAAACATTTTCTAGATTTAACAGAAAACTGGTTTTGAATGAAAAATCACAACCAGCTGTAAAAATAGTGTAAAGTAACCTAGAAAGAAAGCACTGTTCAGACAACCTAAGAAAAAAAGTTTTATTGAATTTCTTTCTGAAAGTGATAGTTAATATAAAGTTTGTAATACCAGTCTAGCTTTGTCAGCAGTCAAATACTTTTCAAAATTTGACATTTATGTCAAAAGACAGTAAATTATTTTTGCTATTGGTTGGTCCAGTCTTGTCACAATCCAACTGACTTTCCTTCTTTTCTTCATTCTTGTAACATCATTCCTGCAGTTGTCAAGAAAAGATAGAGCTGGATGGAAAGAATGAGGTTACTGAAGTACCTTAAAAAAAACCAAAAACCAACCAAACAAACAAAAAAACCAAGAACATACATACCCATAGAAATTTAAACTTTTAGATGTTCACAAAAAGTTACATAACATTGTAAAAAGTAATTGTCATCAAGAAAATCAATTAGGAGTTTTTGAAATCTCTACTAAAATAAATAAATGATTAGAAGAATAACATAAACTAAGGATAAATCAAAACCAATGGGAGTTTTCCTGACTTGCCAGAACTGTATTTTGTATTGCCTAATAAATCTTCCTGTCTCTTGAGTTGGCCAAGAGAACTACAACAGGAAAAAAATTGACTCATTTGTTCTTTTTTTTCCTCATTTCAAATAGAGCTACCAGTGCCTTCATTAAAAGATAGTACTCTATTAGAACGGTTGTAGCCAGTTCTGTGGACGGAGACACAGGAAGATTTAATCCTAACAACTCACATGTAACTGGAGTCTCCTGCAGGCAAATTATTCATAAAAACATCATGCACTAAATGTGTTATTACTGAATGTACACTACTACTGAAAATAGCTAAAAACTTGCCATACGCAAAACCAGTTCTTTGGTAACATAAAAAACATATGGTAATGGAAATTATTTTCAGCTTGTACAAGAAGCCCCTTTAGCAGCTTACATTAGCACTTATTCAGAACATGTTTGCAACTGTAAATACATACAGGAAAAGAGGACTTCTTCATTACTATTAACTAGATTATTTTCACAAATGGTTAAAAATAATGAGATATAGGTTTCATTAAAAATATGCTTATTCCACAACCCTTATGCTTCTGACTGAGATAAACCAACAAGATCCTTTGGACTTCTTTAAAATTCCCCTGCCCATTGACAGTGTTGCTTTGAAACCTATCTAAGATATGCTGTTTCTTCTCTGTACAGCTATACAGCTTCTCTGAACAGCTGCACAACTTAGAGATAGAAACATCCAATATGAAAAACAGTGATAAGAATATGAAGATAATTCTGTAGAGGGTAATCATAAAAAATAATGTTGACACGTTACACAAATTTTAAATAATTTGTATGACTTGTGTTTATGCCAAATAATTTCTTTTAATTTCCCATATATTTGGTCAGAGCATTATTATGAAATAGCAGAAGTGGAATCCTCCATTTTAGACACATAGCAATACTCAATGGAAAAAAGTAAGAAGCAAAAGAGAACTTCAAAAGAAGTGGCTGGATGTTTGGAAGAAAGTGTTCTGATACCTGGTCAGCAGAAGGCTCAATATGAGCCAGGGGTGTGCCCTGTCAGCCAAAAGGGTAAACAGCATACTGGGCTGCATCAAACACAGTAGCACCAGCCAGTCAGAAGAGGTAATTATCCTCACTGTATTTAACATTGGTGCAGCCTCACCTTGAATACTGTGTGCAGGTTTGGGCCCCACAATTTAAGAAAGACGTTAAGTGACTTCAATGCACCCAGAGGAGGGCAAAAAAGCTGGTGAAAGTGTTGGAAGGAAATTTCCTACAAGTAGCAGCTCAGGATTTTGGATTTGTCTAATTTAGAGGAAAGGAAGCAGAGGGTCAACCTCATTGCTCTCTAGAGCATCCTGAGGATGTGTGGGAAAAGTTCAAAGTTTCATCAGAGGAGGTTCAAACTTGACATTAGGAAACATTTCTCTACTGAAGAGGTGGTCAAACACTAGAACAGACTTCCTAGAGGTGGTCAATGCCCCAAGCCTGTCAGTATTTTAGGGGCATTTAGGAAATGCCCTTAATGTGCTTTAAATTGTCAGCCCTGGAACAGTCAGGAAGTTGGACTAAATGAACATTGTAGGTCCCTTCCAGCTGAACTATTATCTTCTATCCTATTTTAAAATCTAGTAGCACTCATAAATAAGTGTTAAAATAAAGAATGAAACATGAATATCCTTCTGCATTCCAGCAACAGAAACTGGATACTATCTTATTATGGAATCTGTATGAGTGGCTGGAAGGTAAGCTCCATCAGCGCTGTTTAAAAACTATAATGCCTCATGTCAAATCACAAATACGTTTTGTCAAGTCTGTGGATGACAGCAAACTGAGGGACCAGTTGATATACTGGACGTCAGGGACATTCAAATGGACAATTATTAGCTGGAAATATAGGCTTATAAAAGCCTTATAAAGCTCAAAACCCCCCCTGCACTTGGGATGGAATAATCCCAAACAACAGTACAATGTGGGTGGTGACTAGGCAGCAGCTCTGAGGAAGAAAAAAAAATAAAAAAAAAATTGAAAGTCTCATTAGAAAACACATCTTCAACCTTAGCAGTCTGGCAGATGCTTAGGAGGCTGGTGCATCTAACTATATGGTGAGACTAGGGAGCTGGGTTTGCTACCCACAAGCAGAGAAGACTGAGTGGGGAAAGAGTTGTAGCCTTAAGCTACCTAATCATTTATTAAAGAGTTAGCTTCTTATAATTCATGATCAGATAGACACAACAATAGGACAAGATGTGCTGAACATAGATTACAACAAGGAAAATTTCCAACTAGACATAAGGCAAACAAATTTTAGAATATTTTAGAATATATTTCAGTCAGAAGGGACTTATGATGGTTATCTAGTCCAACTGCATGACCACTTCAGGGCTGAGCAAAAGTTAAAGTGTGGAATTAGGGGAATTTTCACAATGCACAGTTATGTAATAGAACAACTTTCCCAGAAAAGAAATAGAAACATCATCCTTGGAGATTTTCTGAAGAAGAGATTGGGGCAGAAGTCTTTTTTTTCTTCTTCATTTTTTTTTTTTAAAGGGATTGAACAATTTTGAAGATGTTCTGATTTGAAATGAAAGTTGAAATACTCCTTCAGGGACCCCTTCCAAATATAAGTTATTCTATGACTCTATAATTTTCAAGAAAACAATTTCCTAATTCTTCAAATAAAGGATAGTTCTAGATGTCATATAGTCAGCAGTTTTGCCCAGGCTACCATTAGGTTGTTTTTAAATAATTGACTTGCTTCTATAGGTCATTCCACACTCTAATAAAAACTACAATTAGGAATATTTTGTTAATGGTCAACATAAACACAACTTTAGCACCCTCTATAGAATGCAGGCAAAACAAAACATATCAATATTTGAATATTTTTAGAAATATATTGATCCATGAGCCACTATTTAACAAATCTAAGGCCTGTAATACTTTCTTCAGGCAAGAAAACCTTTGTAATCCAAAGATATATTCTTCTTCTGTGCCCATGTGCTACAACTGTATCAGAGATGAAAATCTTATTGTTTCCTCATGACAAGAAAGGCATTGACATAATTTCTAACATAATGCTGTTTTCCTTTCTCATTCAATACTACCACATTTCAGGCAAAATTGTTGGGATTACTACTATCCATTAAAGGGTTTGAGTTCCCCCACCACCACCTTTTGGGTTTTTTTAAATCTGTGTGTTGGATTATGAATTATTATGCCACAGGTGCAATAGACGACATTTTTGCATGTTGAATCTCATTGTTTTCCTGCCTATACTTTAGAGCTCTCAAGACTCCCATTAGTTCTGTTCTCATCCCTGTTTATCTTGGCATTCTCTGTTTAAAAGAAATGGAGTATTTAATTACTTATTTCAAGCCATCATCTAAATAATTAGCAGGATTTTTTTTTAATTTAAAACAAAAAAAAACCCTCCCATGGAAGAAAATACTTTGTTTTTTTAAACACATTGGCAACTTGAAGTAATGCTGTTGTGCCAGACTTCGTAAGCCATCATACACAGAGTAAGATTCAAGCACTGTGCCCAGAACTCTGCATTTAACTCTGTTATACTAGACTGAAATAGTGTTTGCATAACGTGGGACCTTGTTCAAGAGCCCAAATATCCCTACATTAGGATTCCATTCTGGAGACATTTTGCCTGAAAGACATACCTTGTTTCATAGTTTCTCACTGGTATTTTAAAACAGAGTCACTTCACTTTGAGTCAAAACAGCTTCCAATAACTGCCTCATACCTGGCTGGCCAGAAATCCCCAGCCCTTCTCCCTTCTTACACTCCACATAGCTGAGCTATTTCCAAGCTGTTAAAAAAAAATATCACAGGATCCCAAATCAGACTGGATGTCTTTCCCCTAAAAGGGCCAGCCATTCTGTGACAAATGTGAAACCAGCTAGAGGAAACAGGAATTTAAGAGTTCAGACCTGTATCATTTTATTTGGCGCACCAAATTATTATATATCAGTTACCCTAGATCAAATGCAACAAGGTACAATACGAAATGACTGAAGCACTCCACAGTAAACCGCAACGCAACATGACATGACGGTGAGAATCATTTCTTCACAAAAATAACGTTTGGAGAGATATAAACAGCCTCCTAGCAGCAAAGGTTTCAAGTTTGTTACCTACCGCTGTTTTCTGAGGATGATAAATAGCTTGTTGTGCACAGGATTGAGATATAATTCCACTTCCCATGGCAAAATGCAGACATTCTTATCCTTCTAGCATATATCTGGCCTCCACACATTGCTGTTTTCAATATCCACTAAATCCTAAGAGGTCTGAGCTAAGAGCAAGCTAGGTAAACAAACAGATACAAGTCTTTCCCAAAGGGACAATCGAGGAAATGATTGCAAAGTATCTTCGGTTCCAGTGACTTGCTATATGCTAACAATCCGTTAATTCCCTCTCGTGCCTATTTGCTTTCAATACTATATTATGATCTTTCATTTGGATCAGTTAAAGAAATTCAGCTATCTATTAAAATGGGAACAGGGAAGGACATCTTGCTACAGGAAAACCAGAAATGTGCCTTGCTTTTCTTTATAAAGAAAAGAAATGATTCTCAAAATAAACAAAATACTAAAAATGGGGGATAGAAAATTATTCATTTAGATCTTTACCACATATTCAAGATCTTCTCTAAATATCAAGTTCTATAACTGAAACCAATGCAAGAAGCATCCATTGGTGACAATATAAGTTCAAAACAAATAGGAAATAAGCAAATTAAATCCTTCTAAATATTATCAGAAGCTACCAAGTGCTTTAATTAGTCTGGTTGAGTATCAGAAGCAGAGGAAGAAGGTGTTAGATACTTTTAACAGTACCCAAAAAAGCCCTTCTGCCATATAGCATATTTCATACTTTCTAATCAGGATCTGATCTTTAGCTACAAATCATAGACTACCACATCAGAGCTCAAGAACAGCACACAAAGTATCTTAAATGAAGCCTAACCAGAGTTTGCCTGTATCAATCTGAGAAAATTATGTTCCCTCTTGTCCCATGTGTCTAAGAGATCTTTTGAAGCTGCTTTTTTTCCTGATAAAGGGCCACTCAAAGAGCCACTAGTGTCTATTCCTGGAAGTGCTGCAACCTTTCCAGAGGGACGCACATCTCAGTAGATGCCATGGCGAATTCATGAACTGTGTGATACCACTGCAAAATTTCCTGTGTGCTCACGTGCTAAGAGTGGGCTCAGAAGCTGTGTTCAGCAGCATTAATCACTTTTATCTGTGAGACCAAAAGGAAGGGGAGCCTTTTTCCCAAAAGCCCATAAGCTTGGGTGCAGCTCCTGTGCCAATCTCACTTTTATAAGAGTTTAAGTCACATCTTTCATTTGGAAGATGAAGCCATAACAATTACGTTTCATTCCAAAGCATTTGCTTTCTCACAGGTTTCTTTGCATCTATAATGAAAATCCAGCACTTATTATTTTTTTCTTTTTGGCATAATCAAAGGGATTTGGAAGATAACCAGTCTTGATGAAAACTAAAAAAAAAAAAAAAAATTGTCCTTTTTCAAAAAAACCCAACCAACCAAAAAATCCTAGGCATGTCAAGGGAAAGCAGGAAAACACATAACAAAACCAGCCTGTTTATTGAATAATTTCCTTCTAGTCTACCGAGCTTCAACTAATACGTAATAAAAATTAGGACTGTTACAAAAGTCACCAGCACGATGTAAATGACAGCACTGCTATCTGCAAAGGCCACTGTGGGCTGTTCTTAAGTTCTTTTGGTGTCTCATTAAACCCCACCTTCTAATTGTAACAACATTTTCATCAACAGGTGAGCCTTGAAGCATTAATTCAAACACTTTAAATGATGAAAGTTAAAAACTATGGTATAAGAGCACACTACTGAGTTGGGGTTTCAGTTTGTTTTTCTTCCTTGTTTTTAAATCAGAGGCCGCAGTAGTCATGTTCAGAATTTGTACAGCAGAGAGAAAAGGCACATGTAAGGGGTACCCTACCTGGGATTTTCCTTTACGCATCTGCTAGGGTGACCTTACTGGGTACATGCAACTGCAGGCTGACAAAAACAAAACAAACTCTTAAATCACAACCATATCCAAGATGTTGAGTTCTGACAGCTTATATATAAATATTTTACAGAGATCTATAAAATGGGCTTTTAACCAATAATGAAATTAATTATTACTGCTCTCATACAAAGCAAAGAAAAATTACACTCATCAACAATCATTCCCAAAGCTCCAAGAGTCACAGCATTTTCAAATATTGATCTTTTATTCTGAAGTTAATCTTGTTATCAAGTAACATTTTTTGGTTGGCTAGTTTATTAGTACAAAAAATTGCAAGAAAACTCAGGGAATTATTTGTAATTAATTTAAATTAAATCAAATTTAAATTTAAATTAAAACAAAGCTGAGGCAAGGGAGGAGATGGAGTCTATTAAACTGTGATCAGAAGTAGAGATCAAGGATTTTATCTTTTTTCCTAAAAAAAATAAATTTCTATGGGTTTTGCTGACATCCTCTCAGGGAATACAGGGTTACTAGGCTCAGAGAAAAATATTTCTGATTACTTCAAAAAAGCATTTTGCTATGTAGGACTTTGAGTTTAGTTGGTATACAGTATATGAGAAGGATCCTTCCCTCTAGCACTCACCCTATTTTTAGAGTAATACTAAATTTTGCCCTTGCATTATCCACACATCTTAATAGGGCCCCTTAAGGAATTAGACAGATAATGGAAACAGGCAGACAGCTCCTAATAGGAACACATCAGGAGGTGTGGGAGTAGGAACCCTGAGAAAACAGATCAGATTGTGTAAGAAACCTACTGTTTTTCTCTCAGTCTCTTCTTTTGCAGAAACCCACCTGTGACAGGCCATGTCCTCCTCCTCCTCTTCTCCCACACCTGGCAAACGGGAAGGATGGAAAGAACACAATGCTATTATTAGTGTCATTACTGCCAGCGCTTCATCAAATGCAGACACATGTGTTCACATTACTCAGTTTACCTACTGCAACAGAGCAGCAGGAAGAACCAATAGCTTTGGATCCTTGTAAGCAATTTCCAGAGAGTAAAATGAGAAGACTAAATTAAGATAGTTCAAAGGAACAAGGCAACTTAGTAAATAACTTTGTGGGAAAAATATCTACTAAAGCTTGTGCATGGCCTACTACACTCTCGATAGCATTTTTCCTAGTCTATAATTTCACTCTACATTATTTAAAAAGTTATCTATAGATAGGTTTCACTTCAAAGGGCAAGCACGCGCACACACACACAATAAAATTGTGCAAGCTTTTCTTTTTCTTTTTTTATTAAAAAAATAGAACAGTAATCAGTATGTTCTTAGTTGTGATTATTATTATTACTATTTCCCTTTACAGGTATTGCTATAAAATGAATGTAGAAATGGAGCTTACTGCTTTTCTCTGGGTTTTTTTTGTTTGGTTGGTTGGGTTTTTTTGCCAGGATACAATTTGTAATAGATTCCAAGGATAAAACAATTTGAGAAGATAAACCAGGAGAAAAATGAAGTGTGCAAGAAAATATGAATAGTTATATGCTGTTGTAACTCACTTATTATGGGATCAGACTGTATTTGCACAGTGGCTGTAGTAGGAGGGTAGTAAGGTAAGACCACCTCCTTTATAAGTCCTAAGAAGTCCTACTGGCTTGATTGCATCATGAAATCACAACATCCAGCCATGGATGGAAGCTGGGAAAGAAGCACATGGGCCATTTCCCAACATGCACACTCAAAAGTGCAGAGACGATGGGGGCTGGTGTCCAATAAGACTTCGCCTGATCAAGCTGTAGTCAGACCTGAGAGCTCAAAAGCATTTCTAGGTTCACCAGCCTAGAATTAGTAACAGGAAACATAACTCTTTACTCTCTCTGTGTCTCAGATTTGTATCAGGAACATAGCTAAGTAGAATTTGCAATAGTTAAATCTTTTTTAAGAAAATACTCTATAAAATGTAATAAATTGTGGAAATAGCAATACCTACATCTTAATATAGATTTTCCACCTGTAAATACTATCTTTAGAAGGTAAATCACACATCGATACATAATGCCCTAATAAACTGGAAAAGAAAAAAAGGCATAGACTGGATAAGTGTCTTTCTGAAGACCCCTTAGCAAATCTCTCAGTGGCTTAGATAAGCTTCAGGTACATGTTTACTAATCCCAGTCCAAAGCTTTATCAAGTACACTTGCATAGTGGGAGTTAGAAAATTAACACTGACTTCAGAAAACATGCCCCTTAGGCATAAATTGTAACAGTATTGGTGAAGGCTGAAGAATTTAATGTTTTTTCAGCTTCTTTGGCATTACCTGTTTGCTTTGTATTTGATTTCTCTTGCCCAAATAATCAGCAGATTTCCTACACTCAGTTCTCACATGAATCTTTCTTATTCCTCCTATAGCTTTACTATTTCCTATAGAAATAATTAGAATTACTTCTCTTACTCTGATGACACAGGATGCTAATGTAAGGCAAAAGTATATGATCACCATTACAGCAAGTACACTGTATATTTACATACAGAGAGAAGCAAGGAGGGAGAGAGAACTGGAGGGAGTGAAGGACATAGATCTTCAGGAGCTTATTGACTTGGTTTCATGAATGCTGGTAATTACAACTACAACTACTGAAATTCTCCAAGAAACTGAACAGAATTTGTACAATGTTTTTTATCTTATAAAGCTTTTTGGACTACTTCCCCTTAATACAGTTATCCAAGTAAATCTTCTTGATGAAATAAAATTACCTTCTTCCTTTGCCTCCAGTGAAAGAAAACAGCAAATAAGCGGTACTTGTCCCCATTAAGGTAAGTGCACAGGCATTACTTTACTACTGTTAGTAGAACTGTACTATCTTCTACATGTCTATTTGTTTCTACAGTCAAATCTAACACAAAGTCTTTTCAAGAGTAACTTTAAAGAACTGAAGGAACAACTACCTTATAAAGCACTTTTCTCTCATTTCACAACTGGTTTCCCCCAGCAATGAAAAACATTTAAGCAAACTTTGAACATTTCCTTTCACAGGCTCAGAGAACTAAAAAAACCCCAAAAGATACATTTTAGAAATCATTATTAATAGTAAATAGCATTTAGGATCCTCATCTCTTCCAATTTTCTTTACCACAAAAACATTTGCTACACAAAAACTTAACACGATACTTTCCTTGCTTCTGCAATGAAAACCATAACAAAGAAATACAAACATACTTATTGCAGGAAAAATACACTTTTTGCCATTTTTTTAAAATAAAAAGATTTAATTACATCATCTATTGCAGTTC
This sequence comes from Nycticryphes semicollaris, assembly GCA_013400055.1. Lineage (NCBI taxonomy): Eukaryota > Metazoa > Chordata > Aves > Charadriiformes > Rostratulidae > Nycticryphes > Nycticryphes semicollaris. The sequence continues at coordinate 33,103 of VXBJ01006142.1, forward strand.
TTCCTAAAGTGTCACTCACCAATGACTGCTATGATCTCTGAACATGGAATTAATAGGCTGTATACAAGATAGCTTGCTTGCTTGACAGGGCCATGCTTCTCACCTGTCACTCAAGGGAACTCACTGTAAAGCGACTTTACAGTTTAATTGGATTAGCCTCCAAAAATATTGCTCAACACATCCTTTTTAGTCTTCCTGTTTTGCTAACAAATGCAAAACTAAGAGATTCATTTTAAAAAGGAAACTTCTTACAAAGATCTATAGGCTAAGAAAACAAGTGATCCTATATAAGGAATTGGTATCAAAGTGATATTGCCAATGAAAGACTGGATTAACTGAATTATTTTTCTCTGTATTTACCAAATACAGATACTGATATATCCCACAGATTCCTAGGGAAAATGTGAAATGTCAAGGCTTTACCACTTCACCAGAGCAGATAATTAAGTAATTAGAACAATTAAACGTTGACAGAGCACCAGCGACCCCCAGGTGAATTACAGCCCTGAATTATGAAAGCATTAGCATGGGAAGAGGAAAGACTTTGGCACATGCGTAGGACAGATTAAATGCAGTTGTAGGATTGGTTTTACAATTTATGCACTTATCTTCCAGATTTGCTCAGCAGTCCACAAATTTTATAGCCAAATTGCTTATTTACGTGCCTGGAGGAAACTCATCTAGGTACATTTTCTCTCTAAAAAGCCAGTGAATTAGGTAGCAGAGAGTATATAGTCATCCATACTCTGCCTCTTTTACTCCGTATGAAATGGCTGATTTAATGTAAAGAGTCCCCTACAATATCTGTGCCTATTTGGGTAAAATACGTCCTACAGCCCAAGCACCTGGGACAGCTGATGTTCAAGGGAACATCAGAACTTCTTTTCAAGAAGCATACATAGGATATCAACGGCTGAATTATGCCAGAGGCTTCTAACCTATGTTGAGAACTGCCTGTGTTTCAGTAACTGCTCTGACTGAGTTCATGGAGAAACATTCTATTTGCTAAATAAGTAACATGAGCAGTATAGGCATCACAGCATGCAGTTCAGGATAAACTTCCTCTTACTGCTAGGGCAGGCTTGCTTTGCTTGGTTCTTTCGGTGTGGGTAGGGAGTGGGTTTGCAACACATTGGCCTGCCTGCTGTGATGAACCAGTTCCAAGTAGAATGAGCTGGCCCTAGGAAATGTATGCATTATCTGTGTGGATAGCAGGGCCAGCAGCAGAGAGAGCCTCAGAGTACGGCAGAGATGGCTAACACATGTAATTCCGAGCAACTGTCAGCTGTGAAGACTGTAACTACCAGATTTGTTGCAAGCGAGAGTGTGTGAACACGTTATAGGCTTCAATCCTTTCTAAGTGGAAAGTTGTTTTAAAAATGAAGAGACAGCAGGGAAGATGTTGTGAGAGATCTATGGATACTCGCCAAAAATTCAATACATAAAAGGTCACATACAGGAGATTTCACATTTGTTTCTAAAAAGCACACTTCATATTCTTCTGTTCTGAAGCTGATAATAACACATTTCATTGCCTTTGCAAAATGGGGAGAAAGACTCACAAGGAAAGATTAAAGTCTATTAACTATTTGTTTCTAAAATGAATTAAACCATTTTCATAATAAAAATACAGTAAGATGGCAATTTGTAAATAACTGAAATACGAAATGTACTATTTAAGTCCTAATTATAGTCTCTGACATGAAAGTATATAAAATCCTTATTTCAAAGTGGGTATTTACTTAAAACTAAATTTTTAGAATTTACAGCTTCAAGAAAAATCATACATTGATATGATTTAACATAAATTGCTCCATTTAAAAAGGTATATAAATCTGCTGAAGACACAAAACAGGTAGAAAGTATCAAAGATTATAGGGTAAGGAACAAACCTTTCAGAGTGGTTTCTGTAGATTAACCATGTGGGTGGATAAGTAGCTCTCAGAGTTCAGAGTAAAGAACAGAGTAGTGTTGATGTAATGAACAGAAAGAAGTAGGTGGACGGTTCCAGTTCGAAGCAGAACATCTCCCACTTCGTCAAGGCTGCCGAAAATGATTCATTCTATGCTACATCATTTTATATGCCATGGCCATTCAGTAGGTTTTGCTTCCTACTTGTCAAATCCATCCACATATTCAGAAGACGAGGTGAAGGAAATGCTCTTCTGATTATGCTTCAACACTCTTTGCTTTCATTTAAAAAAGAAAAAAAAAATAAAAACCCCCATAAGTTTGGAAACAAGGAAGGATGGGGAAACTTAAGCCTAAAAGAAAGTCATACAAATAGAGGGGAAAATACAAAACTAAAATATGAAATGTACAATCGGGGAAAAAAAAAAAGACTTAGAGGGAATGTGGGAAAAAAAAATCAAAGAAAGAAATTCTAAAAGACAGTATTATGGAGTATATTTACCTTGTGTTTATATATCAGTCCTTAATTAATATCTAGGTTACATATCTGTGATAATATCCTGGTGAAAGTTCCCCTAAAGGTTTCCACTGCATCCCCTCCTCAGGAACAGCTAGAAGAAATAAAAAATCAACAGCCCTCCACCACTACCCTTCAGAACCTATACAGCTCCAGAAAAGACAGGTTTTCTCTCTGTAAAATAGCACAAAATCAGTTAACACCTTTGTTTGTTTAGCAAAAGCCTAGAAATGAGATAGTCATACTACAACTTCACTAATAATGACTTTATTGGTCCAACACAGATCATTAGTTTAAAAGGAAGTAGTAAATAGATGGAAAGCAAAATCTGCTACATCACAGTTTTATGAAATAAATGTTTCAGAACTTACAATGATCATTGCCAGTACTGAAGTGTACCGCAGTTACAAGTGAACTGAACATATTTTGCCTCTCATTATACTCAAACACACACCAAAATTGATTATCACTAAAGAAGGAACCCAAACATACGTTGAATTCTAAGCACGTGCTCTGCTAAAGCAGAGCTAAAGAGCAGCAGAACTAAAACCCATATCCTATGCAAAGGAGGTTAAGTAGAGTCAAGTGCTACTTTAGATCATTATCTGCCAGCATGCATATCTGTTGAATGACTTATGAATATGAGAGTTTGATTACTACTTTTCAGATCCACTCTGTTTTGCTAACAACTTTTAAGTTTGATACATAAAGCTAGTGGTGCTTTCTTTTTGAATAATTGCAAAAAATTAATTTTATGAAAAGTTTCTTACCCATGAATATTTTTCTGGCTAACAAACTAACCAGAAAGAACAGAATGCACACACTTTTTAATTGGAACTGAGAAGTCTAATGGGTATAGAGAATGCCCACTGATAGCGGGAAATTAAATGGAAACCTAGGGATCTAATCCAGTCCATTTGGCAAACACTGCAGAGCATGATGCACTGCGTATGAGGACTAGGTGAATGAACAGGAGCACTCTGAACTCCCAAGTCACACAAATGTGTGACACAATGGGTCACACAGAAATCTGACTCTTAATTCACAGGTAAGTTTTCATACACTATGACAATCAAAGAATCAGTACCAAGCATAGACACTTCAATGTTGGGGGTGGAAACAGTGCAATGGAGGAAACAGAAAGACAAAGAGAGAGAGACACACAGAGAATAAATTACAGTGGTAAATAGAGCAACAAAGTTAAAATATAAAAATGATCACCAACACTGAAAGTTATAAAGAAGAGATTAATTTACCAGTTCAGAATTTAAGCAGATATCATTCCCTGTATTTACAGCTTGACAAAACTGGAGTGGCTAAAGATTAGCAGCAATCACTAGAGCCTTCTATGAGAACAAGTCTTCTATTCATCAAAGCAAGAAAGTCATGTCATTACTTCTTGGGACAAAATTTAGTGGCAGTACATCGTGTCCTTTGCAATAAAAAAACTACTAGTATGGGATAAATGTGTGATAATATGCATTTTGTCTTTGTCACAATCCAACTAAACTAAATAGCAGAAGACAAACACCATTTTAATGGCCAGACAGACCAAAAGAACATTTGCAGTTTTGCTTTCGTCCTCTTTATCCAATACTGCTAATATATAAGAGATACTCCCTAGTGTTTTATAAATTAAAATGTAGCCTCTCTTTCTGTGCCTGTATATGATTGCAGTATATGTTNACACTACAAAGATTTTGCACAAATCAAATTAACTGATTTGAATTTAGTTATTTACCTATCATGAAACTTTACAGAAATTTCTCTTTTAAGGATTGATCTGAGGATCCCGAAAGTATATTTAAAGCTTCCTAGAAAGGGTCTGTATGTTTGACTTGCAATTTTTTCAAACTAATGTTCATGGCTTCTCCATTTTCTGAAAAGTATACTCTGTGGGATACTCAGAAACAAACAGATAGAAATATAAAAGGCCAAAGAAGCAATATTTGGTCACTTAAGCAAGCTTAGGTCAACAAAATCTGGTTCTCATGGGTGACTTCAACTACCCACACATTTGTTGGAAGAATAATACACAACTCACATCATCCATCAAGTTCCTGGAATGCAGAGGNAACAGGAGCACTCTGAACTCCCAAGTCACACAAATGTGTGACACAATGGGTCACACAGAAATCTGACTCTTAATTCACAGGTAAGTTTTCATACACTATGACAATCAAAGAATCAGTACCAAGCATAGACACTTCAATGTTGGGGGTGGAAACAGTGCAATGGAGGAAACAGAAAGACAAAGAGAGAGAGACACACAGAGAATAAATTACAGTGGTAAACAGAGCAACAAAGTTAAAATATAAAAATGATCACCAACACTGAAAGTTATAAAGAAGAGATTAATTTACCAGTTCAGAATTTAAGCAGATATCATTCCCTGTATTTACAGCTTGACAAAACTGGAGTGGCTAAAGATTAGCAGCAATCACTAGAGCCTTCTATGAGAACAAGTCTTCTATTCATCAAAGCAAGAAAGTCATGTCATTACTTCTTGGGACAAAATTTAGTGGCAGTACATCGTGTCCTTTGCAATAAAAAAACTACTAGTATGGGATAAATGTGTGATAATATGCATTTTGTCTTTGTCACAATCCAACTAAACTAAATAGCAGAAGACAAACACCATTTTAATGGCCAGACAGACCAAAAGAACATTTGCAGTTTTGCTTTCGTCCTCTTTATCCAATACTGCTAATATATAAGAGATACTCCCTAGTGTTTTATAAATTAAAATGTAGCCTCTCTTTCTGTGCCTGTATATGATTGCAGTATATGTTTAATTTTGTGATTTGTGGACTCCTTGCACCTGCTGCAACCAATAAATGTCAAACCATCAGGACAATTTTATAAATGGGTATAAATTTAGTTAACAAATACAAGATAAAAACATTCACACTTAATCTAAAACATGTGGTTTCTACATCACTTCTCTATTCTTCCTTTCCCCCCTCTCCCCCCCCTTCCCAACTCTGTCAGTTTACGGGCCCCAACACTACAAAGATTTTGCACAAATCAAATTAACTGATTTGAATTTAGTTATTTACCTATCATGAAACTTTACAGAAATTTCTCTTTTAAGGATTGATCTGAGGATCCCGAAAGTATATTTAAAGCTTCCTAGAAAGGGTCTGTATGTTTGACTTGCAATTTTTTCAAACTAATGTTCATGGCTTCTCCATTTTCTGAAAAGTATACTCTGTGGGATACTCAGAAACAAACAGATAGAAATATAAAAGGCCAAAGAAGCAATATTTGGTCACTTAAGCAAGCTTAGGTCAACAAAATCTGGTTCTCATGGGTGACTTCAACTACCCACACATTTGTTGGAAGAATAATACACAACTCACATCATCCATCAAGTTCCTGGAATGCAGAGGGGACTGCTTCCTGATACAAAAGTTAGATATGCCAACCAGGAACAAGGCAGTGTTGAATTTGCTAGTCACAAAGCAAGAAAACCTGCTTTGTAATATCTTAATTAGTGATAGACTTGAATGCACTGATCACAGTACTGTGGTGTGTGGAATCCTGCTGAGCACACTGAAGGTGAGTACAAAGAAAGGTTCTAGATTTTAAAAGAGCAAACTTCAGAGGGATTCCATGGGAAGCTTCCACAGAGGACAAAGGAGCTAGAGAGTGACGGGAGTTTTTCAAGAATGCTCCACTGGAAACACGAAAATAGGTCATCTCCTTTAAAGGTAAGGGAAGTAGGCAGAGCATGAGACCCGCTTGGCTTAATGTGAGCTTCTGACTCTGCTCAAACCCAAAAGAGAAATGTACCAGAGATGGAAAAGTGGATTAGTACCCATTAAGGACTACAGGGGCATTGCCAAGGTGTGCAGAGATGCTGCAAGAAAAGTAAAAGCAAAGCTGAATTTGAAATTCGACAGAGATGTAATAAACAACAAGAAGTTCTTTAGGCTCATAAACAACAATAACAAACAGAAGGAAAATATTGGCCCACTGTTAAAAAGGAAAGGTGAATTAGTCAACCAACAACACTGAAAAGGCAGAGATTCCCGACTCTTTCTTCATGCTGCCTTTATAAGCACCGCTGGGGCTCAGACCTCAGGAACAAAAATCCATAGACTCACTGTCAGCAAATGAAGAATTGGTATGTGAGCTATTATAGGAGCTTGACCCCTGCAAATTGATGAACTCTGACAATATCCACACAAGAGTGCGAAGAGAGCTGGCTGATGTCATTGTAAGGTCACTCTCCACAATCTTTGAGAAGTCATGGAGATCAGAGGACATCCCAGAAGACTGAAAGAATGCTAATGCCATTGCCATCTACAAGAGGGGTTTAAAGGAAGATCCAGGAAATCATAGGCCCATCAGTCTTACTTCAGTCCCTGCAAAAGTTAGGGAATGAATCCTCCTGGGGGCTATCACAAGTCAAATGAAGTACATGATTAAGAAAAGCCAGCACATCTTGCAAGTGGTGGATATGGTCTACCTGGATTTCTCTAAAGCTTTTGATACAGTTTCCCACAGCCTTCTCCTAGAGAAATCAATGCATTATGGTATAGACAAGTTGTCTGTGTGGTGGGCGGGAAACGGGCTGACAGGCTGCACCCAGAGGGTGGTGGTAAATAGGTCATTTACAAACTAGCAACCTGTCACAAGGGGAAGGTTCCCCCCCGGACCCATATTAGGCCCAATGCTGTTTAGTATCTTCATAAGTGATCTGGATGATGGATCAAGTGTGCCCTCATGTAGTTTGTCAATGTCTCCAAACTGAGTGGGAAAACGGACTCTTTGGACAGGAGGAAGACCTGGATAGTCTGGAAGAGTGGGCTAACAAGAACTTTACGAAGTTCAACAAAGACAAATGTAAGTTATTGCACCAAGGAAAACATAACCCAGGAGTGCAGCACAGACTAGGATCTACCTGGCTGGGGAGCAGCTTTGTGAAAGGGACCTGGAGGTCCTGGTGGACAACAAGCTCAGTATGAGTGAACAGTGTGCTGCTGCAGCAAAGAAAGCCCACAGGATGCTGGTGTCCATGAACAAAGGCATCACCAGCAGAGATAAAGAAGTCATTATGCCAGTCTACTCAGCACTTGTCAGGCCACACCTGGAATAATGTGCTCAGTTTTGGTTCCTGCTGTACAAAAAAGATGTGGACAGGCTGGTGAAGTTCCAAAGAAGGACCACCAAGACAATCAGAGGACTGGGAAGCCTACCATATCAGAAAAGGCTGAGAGAACGGGGTCTGTCTAGCCTTGGGAGAAGAAGCCTTAGGGGTGACCTTATCACCATGATCCAGTATTTAAAGGATGGCTACGAAGAAGGTGGAGGCTTCCCTTTTACAAGGAGTTATGAGGAAAAGATGAGGCATAGTGGCTACAAGTCACTCCTGGGGAGATTGTAAATGGACACAAGAGAAAATTTTTTCAAAATGAGAGTAATCAGACATTGAAATAATCTCACCAGGAAAGTGGTGAATTCCCCCCCATCAGCAGACACTTTTAAGATTCAGCTGGATGGGGTGCTGGGCTGTCTTGTCTAGACCGTACTTTTGCCAAGAAAGGTTGGATGAGATGATCCTTGAGGTCCCTTCCAACCTGGTATTTTATGATGCTATGATATGAAGTTCCATCAGTAACCAGAAGAGAAAGCTGACCATTTAAAATATGACTAGTTTGGGGTTGGGGTTTTTTTGTAATTTTCCTCCCGGGGTGAAAGCTAAATATTTTTTATTTTTGCATTTTCCAGGTTTTGGCAAGGCTGATTCACATCTCTGGAATTAAATCAGAAAAGAGCTAAACACTATTGCAAACCTCACTATCTTTTCAGTGCAAAGGGTCTTCTTTGACGTGTCCTCCCTGACAGACACAGCAGAGTATCTGTTTTCTAAACAACTTGTATCAAAATGAAACCTGCTACAAACAAAATTCTCCTTCCATGAAGGTAAGAAAAGAGTAAACAATATATGACAGATAGAAGTTGCATTAGTTATATACTATTAGAATGCTTTTTCATACTCCAGAAGAACATATAAGGATATATACTGGGGTGGTGGAGAGCAGGTAACAGCCCTCAGTGTGCATACATTGTTATATACATATATACAGACAAAAAATAAATAGATAAGACCCAAATATTGTCTCCTGTCATCGTGTATTCTTTTAGTCAGCGTTGGCTCTGATGACATTTAGAGGTGACAATCTCAACAGAAAGTTTTACAGGAACAAATGCATGTATATATACAGTGCATGTGAACTATTTTAAGTTAAAAGGACAGAGGGTGAGCACCGTGTAAATTGTCATTATATTGATCTTGTTCACCTCTTGTGGAAAGAATCCAAGCTGTTTCTAGTACTAGCATAACTGTGAGGAAAAATAACAGCAAAGGCTCATCTTTACTTAGACAGCACATTGCTATAAAGGCTCGGGGAAAAAAAAAAATCAATGAAACCTTAGGTAAAAGAGAATGAGATTATATCAAATTAGCATGCTACTGAAAGAAAATTACAGTATTTTCGAGGCTCTCCTTTAATAGATATGACCATTTATAGCATTAAGTTCACCTCTATGAAAGCAGGTGTATTACTAACACTAGATGTGAAATGTAGACATTAAAAAAGACTATTAGCATATATGCATCCCAGAGAATATTAGAGGATATTGTGGAGAATTTAAATTATTTTACCAAAAATGGTTGTATCAAGTTCTTATTGTTACACTCTTCCTTAAGAAAAGACAAAATAAAACAAAGCAACCACAAAACCCTTGCAAAGACAGTTGTCTGTTCTTCCTTATTTAAACACTTACTTTCTCTAATGTAAAACCAGTAGGCAACTCTTAGATTGAGGACAGCAGAAATCCATTCCAACCAAAACTTAATGACCCCTGGTAAAATTTTTGAAATTTTTTTTCCTCTCACATTAAGCAAGGATGGCATATGTGCTAGCAAGCCTGGCAGCCCAAGACACAAGTAAAGCAGCATCCTGTGCCCACCCAGAGGCCCTCAGAAGGTAGTCCAGGAGTTCACAAAGACAAGCATGTGATAATTCAGGATGAGCACACATAGGGGAACTTTAGACAAAGTGAAAAGGTCCTTCACAAGGTAACAGCCAACTTTTCTGCTTCCAGTGGGTACCAAATTAGTATATCCATCTTGTTCATACTAATTTGTTGATAACCTGTAGTGTTCTTATCCTATATAATGTTGTCCTCTTCGCACTCCATTGCATATGACTACTACAAAATTTTCTGTTGAGATCCCCAGTAAAAGTATCCTTCATGACTAAGAAGGATGTAGGGCTATAGGGACTTAACAAAAGACCTCAGTTTCATTTCTCATAATTAGTTAAATTGCATTCAACAGAGGAAAAGTAATTTCTTAGACTGCTTGTGTTGAGCACAATAGACATAACTTTGTCAATATTCCCAAACACTGTGCCGGGAAATTTGGCCTAAAAAAAGTATACAGCAGGAAGACAAAGGACTTGAGGGGAAGAGCCATGTTTACGCAATTTTTGTGCCATGGATTAAACAGATTTATCTGCTACATGCTTTGGAAATCTTGCTACATATCACCAGCCTTTTTGAAGTAATGCAAGCATTTTTTATATAAAGCTAGATCTTAAAAACATTCAAAAAAGATAAATATTATCTAAAACAATTTCACTTTAATTGGTTTATTAACACAGGAAAGAATTAGCCAGACTTTTAGTGTACAGTAATGCACTGGGTTGTCCAGACTTTTTATAAGGAGATTTTCTGGTTGGCTGACAAGTCCCTTAGAAATGGTTCTCTTTCACTGTGTAAAATGAGATGCAATAAACCAAGCACTCAAGATAACATCAACCTACCTCAGCATGATAGGTACAATAAAAAATACACCTTTCATTATGACTGTAGGCTATTTTTCTCTGAAGGACCCTCTCTCACTCAGAGTGTAAGATAAACACATTGTAAGAATAAGTAAGGATCACAGAAAATGCTTTTATCTGTAAGGCTTCTGTTCCTTTGTAAGACTTTGAAAGTGTAAAAGCGAACATGGAGAAAGTGGAAGAATTAACATACAGTTCCTCTAACTTTGTGCCCTCTGGAGAAATAGATCTCATCCTAGCATCTGCCAAAACAATCCAAGGTAGTGTTGAGCTGATTTCACATCTCATTAGTGGCAATTTCATTTTTCACTAGTGGTAATTAACCATACATTCTTCACACAATTGTGATATTCACAGCTCATCTATCTCACAGGAGTCATCCACAGTTAGAGCATGCTGTTGACTGATTGTGTGAACCCATTGTGAAGAGTTGCTATGTTTTGGAAGACAGAAGATCAGACTGTTCTAGTTGGGCACTTTCAACAGCACGGTATGGCTCCTTAGAGAGCTTTGAAAATGTCATTAGCCATGTTACTGTGCTCAGTCTCACACAAGAGACAGCTGAACTAGTTCTCGCACACAGTGTAAATATAAGTAATCTGTGGTCCTCAAAGCAATCCTGTTGTCACAGGAGACAGCTTCACCCAGCCCTTCATCACCAACATCAGCCATGAGAAAATAAGATATGACTAAATGTACAGTCGAGAAACACTCAAGTCTCTTCTGTGTTTGTCATAGAGGTAGTGGAGCTGAAGCCATCAGCTGCCTACACATACCTACCTCATCATCAGCCAAGGCAACACCAGTACCAGGTCAGGCACAAACCTTCAGTTCTGATGGAGAATAGGAGTCAAGAGGACAGAAAGAGATTCTTCTGTGTTTTAGCAAAAAGGTTATCAGTAAAAAAAGGCACTAAATTACTAATAGAAAATAACTAATATTTTGCTCACTTGTTTACCACTAATGAAACAAGTCAAGTATCTTCAGATGATACAACAAGAGGAAGCTATAACAGGAATCTTTGCAGGGAGAGATGAGGATTTGGGGTTCATCAGTACCCTCTGATCAGCGTTTTCTGTCTTGGCAGAATCTTGGTCCAAACATTGTCTGATTCTCTAGTTTTATCTATAAGCACCTGTCCTGCGTTAAAAACTTCTGCTCTTGGGACTTTTGGATAGATAGTGGAAACCAGATCTCTTAGCTCATAACTAGACAAGATTCAACACAGAATCACAGAACCTTCATGGTTGGAAGGGACCTTTGAGATCATCGAGTCCAACCGTAACCAAAAAGAAACCCACCACCACATGCTGAAAAGAAGTTTTGCCTAGCTCTAATATGTGTCCTGCAGGGCAATGAAGAGTTCATGTGCTCTGTGATGCATACGTTCTGTGTTCATCTTTTATCCTCAACTGCTGCAGAGGCCAATGAAATAAAAAACCCAACAATTCAAAAACATCATTCAAAAGTTTGAAATGTGGAAAATCAAAATCTAATTCAAAACACAATGCAGATAGGTACATAACAACGAGTCTGTAAAACACTCTAATATAGTAGGAAGTTTACCCAGGTGGTAAGAAAAATATAGTTCTCTACATAATAAACTGAATTGACACATGTAATGGACTAACAAGTGAAAAGAAAGAAAAAAAACCAATGGATCAGCTTAGCTTCTTGTGAAACTGCAGTCTTAGTTTCCATGTACCTCAGTTCCTTCTCAGTAAAACAGGAATATTCATAACATTGTACCTCAGAGGAATTTGTTGGAAATGTATTCAAATAAATGCCTCAAAAGAATTGAGAAAAGCATGACGCACTATACTGAGTACTGAAGTGAAGTCCAGGAGGAAATTAATAATTCCATCTTCAGTGCATGTTCTTGTAATTTGAAATAAATAAAATATAAGGCCAAATACTGAATGAAGAAGATAAAAGTGAAAAATTAAATAGCTGGTCATGAATGGTGAACACAATTCTTCCCATATGCTAAACAACACACTGGTCTTATTAAACAAACAAACAAAAAACCCCACCAAAACCCAGATAAGAATATTTAATTAAAACTTATATTAAAACCCAATTTTACTTTCTGTTTTTCTGAAGAAAATATGAAAAGGTAACAGTAGATAAATTCTGAAAATAATGCCAAAGCTCACTGTAAAACTAATAGTGTTGAGAACACTATAGCTGGTGATGCTCAAACTGGCCAGCCTGAATACCCTGTAAGACAGGCTCACCTGAACAACATGCCCTTCAGAACTCGAAAAATCCAAAGCTAGGCACTGTGAAATGGACAAAAAGCTACAGTTATACAGTACAGTTAGATCTACAATAAGGATGTCATGCAAAGGAGAGGAAGATAATGAGATCAGATTGCACATAATGCAACAAAACCAACAGAAAACAAGCTAGTATTAGGCTGTAGCTAAGACATTAAATAGAAGGTGGTGTATAGATGATGCAAATGTTATATAGAGCAAGGAGATGACATTGCATAGCATTAGCGTATTACTGAGTCGGTGGTTTTTTTCTCTCTCTCTGAAATTCAGCAATACATAGAGAAATTCATGAGTCCACCCCAGCAAGAGATTCAACAAGCGTCTTCTGCAGCCAAGCCTTCCCACCCTTGTCAAAGAAACTGGTGCTCCCAGGTGCAAGATACCCACTTATCAGCTGTGAGTACAATCAGAACAGAAGACTGGTTAGTTACTGTTGGTGTTTTGCTTGCTACATCAGCAAAGTTGAGTATGATTAGCCAGTTAGTAGAAAAAAAAATTATATATAAAGATATATATTTATTATTTATATATATATATATGAAGTCAGTTGTGAAACTCAAAAACGTTCAGAAAGTGCTTATTAAAGTCTTGGTCTTCAGATGTATATACATTCTGCAATATGTACCACTACAACGGGTATGTTAGAACCTGCCAGGATCTAAAAAAAAGTAAATTAGCAATGACAGACAACTGTAAAGTGTGCAGGCAAAGAGGCAGCTGAAGAGCTTCTTCTCACATGCTCTCAAGTTTTTCATTTGCAGGGCCTGGAAATTTCTGTGTTTCAGGATGTATTTCCTGATAATATACTGTTTGGGGTTTATGGTTTGGTTTTTTTTGTCCTTGGGAAATCTCACTGACATTTTCACTGCCTTGCACAGGGAATCACTAAGACTTCTTTCACTTTCATTTTGGGTATGCAAAGATAAAAATATATCCCTGTTTATAGAAATCTCTAACATGTGCTTTTAGAAGCACATTATGTACTTTGGTTCTGTACGTATCAACAAAGGCAAATAAAGAATTAATTTCAACCCAGAGGTACCTAAGACAGATAAATTATTAATTTAAAAAGGATGGAGGACTACAGAAAAAATGGTTAACCAATTAGAAAAAAATAACCTCATAGCAAACACTAAGTTTTGGATTTTTCCAGTAAAGTAAAGGTTGGTAACATATAACAACTCTTTAATGACTTAAGCTAGCTCAGTTGACACAAAAAAAAAAAAAAAATCAATCCATTAAAACCCAATATCAAACTATGCTAGAAATTATTATTTTCCAGGCAGGCAATTTGTTACTATTCTTTGTTTTTCTTTTTTAAAATTTTATTTTTTTTCTTTTTTTTCTTTTTTTTTCTTTTTTTTTTTTTTTGGTGCAGAAGATAAGCAGCAGGTAATAATGTTGACCTGAACTAAATTTTGCACTCAGAGACATTGCAACTATGGAGAAATTATCTGTCAAAGGAATGAGAAAAAGACACATTTTGCCATTTAGAATCTGAGTGTTTCAGAAACAGAAGAAATAGTTGAGCTGGACAATTTCATTCTTTGAATCTATCTGAGTCTGATTGAACTGACAACATCTTATTTTGAGATGTGTGTTTGCTGGCTATGTGCTGACCTACATGCTATTTTTCATTTTTTATGGCTTTTATTTGAAGTATTAAGCCCTGAGAAAAGTTCTAACAATAACAATTTTATCAGATTAAAACATCTTGGTCATTGTTTATTTTTTCTTTCATGGCAAAAGCACAAGTTTTTAAAAATAAGCCAAATTAACAGCTTATTGAAACTTTTGAGAAAGACAGACAATCAGAGTAGCAGGGTTACCAGTACTATTAATATTTTTAAAAAGACTAAGGAGAGCTGGTTAATATAATGTACATACTAATAAATGTGTTAGGCTCTAGATTTCGCAAAGCTCTTAAATATACCCTACAAGGTGTCCTAAGTGTCATCCCATCACCAAAAAGTCTTTAGAAGCTCTAGAGAAATCAAAGTGAGTTAAATGATGCAGGCAGAGCAACTGAAGCAAATAAAGACACTGTGTCTAACAAGGCAATGGTACATAGGAAAACGTGTTGCACACAGAATGGCACAGACCCCAGCAAACCATAGATGAATTTTCAAATACAAATGTCTCTGGAAACAGAGTGAGCAGAAGCACGCCAGCACATTCTCATTTTCATAGTGTCACATGGAATTTCTGCTGTTATCACTATACAAGTGTATGTGCATAAGATAATACATATATAAAGTACTTATATGTGAAACAAACATTTGTCAGATATAAAACTAAATCACATCTTGTCTATTACATTTAGACTCATTGGGATATTTCTGTCTCCTGGCCTGATACTTTAACCCTCCTGGTGCCAGTAAAATAACTTGATGGTATACATGGCATCTTACCAAAAAATGACTTATTTGAAAAAACATAGGAAAAAGCCTTGCTTCTCTGAGCAATGAAGGACCTATGTGATCACCATATTTCGTAGTTTTAAAGACATCTTTCAACCAACATAGCTCTCTGCATCACCCACAACTGTTTCTTTCTGTCCTGCTACACTGTAGGTGGGATTTCTGTCCAGCCATTGAACCCCTGTGGTGACGTATTTTTGAAGGGTCTTGTCAGGAAGCTGCAGGATGGGACTCTAGTCAGGACCCAGGAGACCAGAGAAATGGGCAGGATGGCTGGGAGGTGGACAAGAAGACTCAGGCAGGGTCAGGTGTGGTGACTGATCTGACATGTGCCTTAAACAGGTCGAAAAAACAGGCACTTAAAAAAAAATGCTTTATTTGTTTATTTATTTTAAATGATGCCTGTGCTGTAGGTAATATCTTCATCATTCAGATATTTAGGCAGGAATGGTAAAATTTGATTTTCATGTCCTGCCCATCTTCCAACTCTTAGAAAGAAGTCACCAGCCATGAAGCCATCAGTATAAGCTAGGTGAATTCACTTTCCATTTTGAACAGTGCCTCTCACAGAGAAGAAAAAATAAAATAATAAGAAGCAGCCTAAGAGAAAGAAAGTAGCAGTAACCCAAGTCCATGTCTTACGGTTGGGACACCAACTGGGACACCAACGTAATATGAGGAAATCCACATGCTGGTTTACACTTACAGGACAATCTCTAGGACAATCTCAATGACCACTGAACCTCAAATCCATAAACGGTTTTGAAAACAGGACTGGAAGAAAAGATTCCCCTTCCTCATCCCTCACAAGGTAAAGGTCCCAATTGCTGCACTACAGAGACTTTCTTAGTCTCCTCTGTTCCTCACTAACTACAGATCATTAGATAAAACACTTTAGTTGGCAGAACTGTTGTATTACCTACATATGTTATAATGGAAAGAAGGAAGACTTGCTCCATTCTTTCAAAACAAATTCCCATGTGTATTTGTTTTGGAAAGTCTCCATACCTGGAAGCAGACAAATTGCTGATATCTATAGAGAAGTAAGATTTGAGACATAGTCTTTATGTTTTCTCTGGCTTTTTGCACAACATTCAAGACTTTCTAACTTGCTTTTCTGAGCTATTCTAGATCCTAACACAGTAAAGAGTAGCTTCTGTTGTCTCCAGGTCTCTCATTCCTCCTTTACTTTGTATTCCCACCAGCTTTAGCAAGGCATTAAGGCTATCCATAGATGAAAGTCACTCGCATTTTCTGGTGTAATGAAGTATATTAGCCTTTTCACCATGCAAATGATTGAAAGGTTCTTGAGTGTTAAATTAAAGTGAAAACTAATAGAACTGGACAACCACTACACTGCAAATAACATCCATGATAATTTTGCCTATCTGGGGATTCTGAAGCTTTTTGTACCAAACGAACTCAAAACAAATTTACTAAAACATCTTAATGGACTATTCAGCATACATACAGTAATCACCATGCAATATCCAGCTAAACAGCAAATCAGAAGAACTGTTCTGCTTTCTTTAAATTTCAGTCTGTAAATGGATGATGATACCTATATAAATACAGTTTTTCCAATATTATCAAACATGTCCTGCCTAAGATATGTTATCCTGCCAAAACAGTCTGCAGTATCAATAATATGAGCTATAAACTGATCAGCAGGAGAATCATATTGATGACTGTATCATTAGGATAAGACAATTGTCAAGCATTCACTCTGCAAGAAAATACAAAACTAATGATGGGAATCTGCAGCATTCTCTACTTGTAAAACAGCTGTTCATATATTTGTAAACACTGTTTTCCACTTTCCTCTTCTCCCTTCTATTTTAGCTCTAATGTTTTATTTGTAAGATAACTAGAGACATCAAGAAAATTGTGGTTTTATTTCCATGACAATCATAACTTAGAGGGAAATAATAAATCTAATTTAATTTAGTTTAGCATACAAATTGAACTATTGCCTGTATAGCTCATCATTAGACCTTCATCTATATCCATTCTTTCCTTTGTGCATTTATAAAATTAGCCAAATTTGCAACTACTGAAACTAGTTACTATCATAGCTCACATCACCCACAGTGCCATCACACTATGGCAAAGGGAAGATTTGCCAACATTGAGACACATGAACACTGACTATGAAGAAACAGATTCTAGTTTGGGGCACTACTGTTGCCTCCCTCTGTCACAGGTAACACAAGCTGTATCTTCCCTGATGTGCTAAGCAGCCCCCAGGATGCCTGTGAAGCTGAGACAGTCCAGTTGCCTGCCTGCTGAGAAACAACTGGAAGCCTCCACATGCCAGTTGAGTGGTTATTTTCGAGCTGTCTTACTCCATGTGAAAAGCAAACTGGCACACTAAACAGTTCTGACCCATTCTCACAATATCCCTTAAACCCCAGAGTTCATCCTAAAAACAATATTGCTGTTTTTACAGATATAAACAACTCGCAGGTATATAAAAATCAAATTATATCATTATGTTATAAATCACTCTATTTTCCTGAAAAGGAATGGATAAGAGAAAGGAAAGAGCACTAGAACAAAGAAAAGCATTAATATTGGTTTTTTTAAAGGAAAAAAACCCCACATGTTAAACTGTCTGACATATCAGCCTCGGAACCTGACTGACAAACTGCAATCAAAACATATGACTTCATGAAAGCAGTATCAAGTCGATGACTATTTCAAAGCAGAGCTAATTCAATTATCTGACAGGTGTGAAACTACCACCTTAATTGCCTGCATTTAGTTGGTGCTAGGTAGAACACTGATGGAAACATGAGCGAATAGAGATATTAATATGAAGGCAACTGGAAAAGTTAGAATGTCAGAAATGTACTTGAGAGACAGTCAAGTGAAATGTCACTGGGAAATGAAAGTCAACACAAAACTATTTGTACAGTGAAAGCAGAAGAAATGCTGGGAAGAAATAGCATTGACAGCAATTTACACACATTTAGAACTCAACATAATGAGGAAGCTAGAGGAAGGAAACACAGGTGCAAACTGTTATCTAAAAGACATTGAACAGCAGAATCAAAGGGAAGAAGAGCCTTTTGATAGCTAGTAATAAATCCTGCACAATAAGATAATAAAATTAAGCCAGTTAGGAAAAGAGTAACACCTTATTACTCGTAGAGGAAGGTCTTGTGCTGATAACTTATGTTAATTTTCCTCCCTCCATCACCCAGCAAACCTGTTGACACCTCGTTTAACTTGTGTTCAACAGGATTTCCTAAAACAGGATTTCTAGCCTGTTTAGGAAAAGATGCTGTTACCTCATTAGGGATACACCAAAGCAGAAGACCCAGATTGGCCAGTTAATATTCCCACAGTGATCAAGTCCTTAGTTATTCATCACTATGCATAATGTAAAGTCAATGGACTAGAGGCAAACAAAAAGAAAGAAAAAGTCAACAGAGATCATTAAAATAAGCGCTTGTTTTTAAGGTATAATGATCAAGGAGAAAATCACTTTCCTACAGTTACAGGAACATCAGTTGTAGAACCAGATAAATTCCCCAGATCACAGGTAATTAAAAGTAGTTTGATTGAAGAAGAAAATGAATACAATATGTGCTTTATAGTCGCACAGTATAAATTTCAGAAATGGTCATAGTATGTTCCCTATGGAAAACAATCCAATTGGAAAGTTCTATCTTGTCAAGACCTAGGTGTAGTTCAAACAGCTTTTCTGTGTCTAAATCATATGGCTCACAATTATACAAAACCTGCTTTAACGTTATCCATTCTCGGATGTCTTGCAATATAAAGGCAGACATTTCTGGTTATCTTTAGAGGGGATACGTGTACCTTGCACCATAAAATAGGTAATATAAAACTTCTTTAATTAAATCCTTCTCTATTTAATGTGTAGATGATACTAAGAGTGTTTCTGTGACTGTCATAGTTTAACCCCAGCCAGCAGCTAGGACCATGCAGCTGCTTTCATGGTAGGGCAGGGAAAAGAGGATAAAATTGAGGAGAAAGGGAAAGAAAAAAAAAAAAAAACCTCCTAGTGTTCAGATAAAGACAGTTTAATAGAACAATAACAGAAAAGGAAAAGAAAAAAAAAAAACTACACCCAAACCAAAAACAACAACAAAAAAAACCCAAAACAAAACAAAAACAGTAACAGTAATAATAATGACAAATTCACTCTCACCACCCAGTGAATCTTTACCTTCCTGAGCAGTAATTCCCACCCCTGCCCTTGGCCAACCTCCATTTATGCACTGAGCATGATGTCTACAGTATGAAATATTCCATTTGCCATTATGTCTTTGTTCTTTCTCATCTTCAATGGGAAGCTGAAAAGAGTCCTTGAAAAGTATTAACATTGCTTAGCAACAACTAAGACAATATGCATTATTGACAGTCCTGTCACAGCAATCACTACAAAGAAAATTAACTCATTCCCAGCTGAAACTTGAACAGTGATCTTCTGATTCTGGGGAAAATAAAGGACTCCTATTTTAAAAATTTTATTTTGGCAAATTGTGTTTTGTGCAATTTCTATCAGGACGTTTGTGTAGCACTGAGAAAGTAGATAGTAATAACAAAGAGGAGAAACACAGGCAGCAGTGTACCTTCCTATCAACTTCCACTGGTTGTGACAGATTTTGCTGTGATGAAAAACATAATAGGATATATAGATAAAACTTGAGTACTTGTTTTGATTTTATATTCTTTACTTGTTCAGTCAAGGGCACTAAAGCCCAGCACAAAATGACTGACCTGGAAAGTTCAAACATATCAAGTTCTTTCAAAGTCCCAGTTTCTCTCAAATGTCTGCAAAAAAAAGGGGGAGCAGAAAAGGAAAATAAGACAATGTTATTTCTTTGCCAAGAGCTAGTCCCTAGGTCAGAGAATTCTCCTTTAAAAGGCAATATTGCTATATTTCATGTAGGATGCAATAAGAAAAGTAATTTCTATAGGCACTTTCAGGGTTTCAGGTTGAGCTTTCTAATTTCCATTGTTGCAAAAGGAAGTCATGCCAGTAATGCCCGATAATGTTCATTTGAGAACAGGGAAGAAAAAAATAAAAGAGCTTAATGAGAATGGGGATAAAACAGCCACTGTGTATTCCAGCTCTAAAAAATCCCAAAACAGCTACTGTTGGTTCTGTGACCCAATGCAAACTGTAGCTCCTATCACACCCCATGGTCAAATCTCCAATACATGGAAGAGATTAAAAGAGGTGGTTTGGGTTTTTTTATGAGGAGAGAGTGAAGCAAGCTTGCACCCTTCTGTGGAAAAGAGGAGGTTAAAGAAGCAGATGTGTTTTTCTGAATCAATCCTAAAATGGCAAAATAACTTCATGCAATTGATTCTCTTATACTCAATCACTACAGAGGAGGCAGAGTAAGGAAAGGAGTAAAAGAGCTTTAAGTTAGCTCTATGTTATATTTGGTAGGCCTGTTCAGGACTTGATATGCTCCTTCTATAAATTAATGGATTCCCAGATAGCATTGCATGTAATTTCCCCCATTACCTGACACCTGCCCCTCTCAGAATCATGTGCTGCTGCCACTTTTCTTGCAACAATTAAGATGCTCATTGTCCACTCTCAAGTTGATTTAATTAAATAATGCAGCAGAAAACTCCTTTGCCTAGAGGAAAAGGAGACCATATCCTACTGGAATAGCAAGATGAACTGTTTCAGAGGAGAGTTGTCAATGAGTTGTCTTTGGGGAGGGAGTGTGATTGCCCCTTTTGACAGCAAAGAACTATTGGCTTAGCTCAGCTGTACATACCTGCAGCTAGCAGTGAACTCACCAGCAGTACCCCTTGCAGAAAATGTGTTTTCTAAGGGCTTTTTCATTCATCTTAAAGGACTTCACATAAAGAAATAAAGAAAAAGCTGTAAATCAAATCATGCTCAAAGAGCTTCTAGAAGCTCTAATCAAAACACAGTTACAAAGGCAATCATTTCTTCTGCCCCTAAATAGTCAAGAGCTTGCAGATCAAGTCTTTGTCCATGGTTTGTAAAACAAGAAAATGCACTGGCTACTACTTTGCATTTTGCTCAGAACAATGCACTAGAAGCTTGATGGAGCACAGCTACTGAAATAAGGACTGAAAGTACCCTATACTCTTAAGCTCCCTCTTTATAATGAGCTGGTACATCAGCTCTGTGTCTCCTCTTCTACATTTAGTAATCTCTGCAGTACCCAGAGTGAAACAGGCTTTTCCTATGTATTAAGCTCAAGATACTTTTAAGTAAAATTCCTCAAAACATTTCAGGTTCAGAACAGGAGAAATGATACTTTATAATAAAACAAAATACTAATAGTTCCTCAGACCTCTCATTCAAGATAAACACACTTAACAGTTAAAGCCATGGATTAATTGCTGTTACTGGAGATAATTCCAGGGAGCTATTCAACATCCTAATACTGCAAGTTCTTTCCTCACACATTGGGAACCAAAACCAAAAAATACAATAGAGATGAGATTTTAAAATAAAACTTTTGGTAGGTGTAAACAAAATGAACCAAATGTAAAAGATACACAATGATTTGCATTAAATAGACTGCAACAGCATGTTTGAAAAAAATAAGTGAAGAAAAATTGTAAAACATTAAAATGTAGTAATATAAATACCATTAAGGTTTAGAGGGTCTTTAATATGTATTTTTTTTAGTTCACCTTAAGGATCCTTTCTAAAACACAGTAGCTTCCCACACACACACCTGTTTTTTTTAGAAGAAAATCCTAAAATCTTATGGATAAGATCAAATCAATAAAAATGTTTAAAATGCAGATATTCAGTGTAAAAATCCTGTAACCAAGAAAAGATGTTTCCTAAGAACAGTGCAAGGAATCTGGACTTGTAGGTATATAAATGCTAACATCCAAATTAACTCATAGATCAGAGAGATACTTATAGGAAAATATCATCAAGAAATACAAAGAAACACAATCTGAACACTTGCTGAACAAAAAAAAAATGAAGGAACATATAGGTGTAGAGTTCAGCGATAAAAAACATCATTCCCAGTAACTCACCTGAATGAATCAAAGCACAGCCCCCAACACATCTACATTTTCACGTCAGTAGGGCAGTTTTTTATTCTGTATCGATAGCAAAGCACACAGCAGTGAATGTAGCACCTTACACACTTTTGCCATTTTCTTGCATACTTCTATTTCATGAAACTGTTTGCTTTCATTCCTATTCATGCCAGCCCTTAAGCATGTACACAGTTTATCAAATCCTAAAATGTTCTCTTGAATTGAAAGCTGGAAGCACTTTCCTGTCATTCTGTTAAAATCATTACAGAGATTGAAGTAGGATTTCAGCAGAAAATATACATACATTAAATACTTCATGTGTTTAAAAATAGACAGTTCTCGCTGAAGTAACACCTATGGCTGCTAAACACCATACATGCGTGCAGCCAATTGGAGAATGCTCAAACTCAGACCACTAGACAAGGGAGTGGATTCACCTAAGAAAGCTGCCATAAGAATTGCCCTGGTATTGCTCCTCTTAAAAGTTGTGCTCCAAATGGCCTGTGACAGCTGGAGGGAGGTAATCAAATTATTCAGTCCAAAGTAGATTGCTCCCTGCTACAGACAGAAACTGTTTGTGTGAGAAACATTTTCTATGAGAAAGGTGGATATGGGAATGGGACATAAAATGCAGAACAGCCTTGGAAAGTTCAAGCAGGGTTACACATTACCATGAGGGAAACAGCCCAGGTGACAGGGACTTTAGATCCTGCAGTATTCAAATATTCCTATACGTATGTTCCTCACTATTCCTCCCCATGCAGCACTGTCAGTGCCAAGATCAGATTAAGACATGGAAGAAAGACATCCATTTAAGGACAAGATAACCAGTAGAGAAAAACACATGCTGCTGCACTTCAGGCCTCGTGAAGTTTACTGTGGTTGAAGCACCCTACAAATCTGGAGTTTAGAAGTGCTCCTGGATTCCTCACCCACAGTAAACTAACACATCCCCCAGCTATGCTTTCTCCTATATTTGACTGCCTGAAAAATCCATCCTGTACTAACTTATCAGTCTTTAACCATGTGATGACAGAAATGCGTTTCCTGCTTGTTTTTGGAAATTAATATCACAAACTGTTGGAGGTGTTCATCTACAGGACTCTTACCCTATTGTTACATAGAGCTATGGAAACAGTAAGGAAAAGTGATTTAGGTAAAGGTCGCAATCCCAAGATGAGAAAGTACAGGGAAGGACTGGATTCCATCCTTTCATCTATTACAGAGCAAATAAGGAGGTCACTTATTCTGGGGTTTTCCCACATGGTCAGGAACACACCCTATTTCATGGATGCCAGATTGAGGCGTTAAAATGTGATTAACTGTTTAATACCCCAAAGTATGAAATGAATAAAATCAGGGTAAGAAATTAAAAGTGAGATATATCTGACGTGAGCCTCAGGTGTTCCTTGTTAAATAGAAATATCATCATCAGGAGTTTGTGTGCATAGGCCTAGATGAAAGCTTTGGTTTGCATTCCAGCTTCACTCCTTTAAAATCTGAGAAGTTTCTAAGACGCAGGGTCTTGACAACCTCTAGTTAACAGAGGAAAGCCACCCCACTGCCCCAATCACTTACATGAAGGGAAGCAAGAAAAAGTGCTTTAGGGAGCTGATCCCTATTGCTGGTAAGTTCTTAGTTGTTGCTTTTCAGATCCACTCTTTCTTCACACTGTGCCTCTGAGCAATAGCAGACTGAGTTGCCAGTCACACGCAATCGCTGTCTTCCCCTCAAGCCACTAGCACTTCAAAGCTGCATAATGGAAGGAAAGATTAATATAGAAAGATACATATAGTTTTACCTGACACCAATGCTTTTAAACATTCACAACAGTACTCCTAAAGTCCCATTTCAGCTACTGATTGCATATTCATGACCATAAATACATTCATTGTGGTTTTAGTTGTAGCATGTTCCTTAAAGTTTTAAAATGTTTTGTTATAAATCCACTTACATTATACTATAGGTAATTTACATCATTTGCCTTTTTGCAAACTTATGAGAGGTGTTACTGAGAAAAACAAGGTCATTGAGCAGACCACTGTCCCAGACTGTTTTGCATAAGACCACTTTTATCCTTCCATATAGCTTCTAATTTAATATTAAAAGCAATAAAATATGTAAGTCACTGCCATAGTCCAGATAAAGCAATGTTTCCCTGACTCTCAAAGTCATAGTTTACTTAACAGATTGATTTTTCAATTAATTTATTTTTTTTCTCTGTGCTGGGCTGAGAAGATATTTGATACAGAGCTGAACAGACACCATATCTTGTTTTTATTCTCCTGGACTTTTCTTACACAATGTCCAAAATTATGACCTAAGGTTCTATTCAAATACTGGAGGAGTTACAGGTACAATGGCACATGCTGCTGAATTACTCTTCATAGATGTTCTATTTGTTGATCTTCATACCCACTCCATTAATGGCTCCCTATGCCTCAGGATTAGTCAGGCTATGTTAAGTAATTGCAGATATGGAGACAATCGACTTTCTACTAAGACTGGAAAGTCCTGTCATTATGGTGTATGAACGTGATCACAAAAAGCACTTCAACAGGCAACAATACTATAGATTTTCAGTCAATTACAACCTAAGCTCTTGAAAGATAAGCTCAGAAAGCTGCTTAAAGACGGGTACTTGCTTTAGCATTGTCCTCCATAAGGCTTCATATCAGTTCCCCTCATCTGTTAAATGAAGGCGACATAATTTCTTTACAGAGAGTTACAAGGGTAATTTTTTTCATGCTAGTTCTGTTTATATGGTCCTCCTATTTCTTTAGCAAAGCTGAAAGTATACAGGTTATTTCCATGCCCTTTAAAATTGCTGCACCCTATTGTGTTCAGTTTATTATTGCTGCATAGATACTGAATTATAACAAATATGGTCTCATAATTTCTTCATAAACCAAAGCATATGGTCTGCATTTCCAAGGAGGAATTTCTTCGAACTATTAGGACAATGCATTTTGGAAAGCTATGATTGGGTGTCTTTTTTAAGGCTTGCTTGTTCTTCTCATCCTACTCAGAATGTCCTCTAAAATTCTTAAAATCCTAGTATTCCATTAGACTCTGCAGGAGAATTTTAGCACTGAAATGCTTGATGTGACATGTTCTTGTAACAGGTACCAATCTGGACTACATTTGGACTAGCACCTTTACCACATCAATAAATACGAGTCCATGTACATAGATGCGCAGAGTTTATAGATGTGCCAAAGCTATGAGTGTGCATAAAACACATACACAAATCATATTATTGTCCCAAATTGTCCCAGTGGGTGAGAAGCAAGGAGGCTTCATTTCAGGTTTTGCTATCAGCTGAAATTGTGAGGAAAAATCTGTGACTCTGCAAGTGATTCCGAGTTCCTTCCTTTCCAGATTACATACTATTTGTGAGCTAAGAAGAACTTCACCTACTAAAATATGACCAAATATCACATCACAGGTTTAATCTTACATTTCAAAAGTCCCAGCAACATTATTTAAAGATATGCATTCAACCACATACTTCTTTACTCTTTCTTCTCATTATAGAGCGACATTATATACAAATACAGTTTCTGCAGCAGATTCACATCTCTGCTACCCCTTCTGATTTTTTATGGTGTCCTTTAATCCAAAGCAAAGGAACAGCAGAGAAGAATGACCTAGGCGATCCAGCTCAGTCCTTCAAAATCACATGCATGAAACTGGTTTTTAGTACTGAGACGTTATGGAGCCTGTTTCATCTCCATAAGACATTCCATCACCCAAAAACAAACATAAAATTTATAATAGACCACAAACAGACATTTGCTACAGGGAAGATCACAGGCACTGTTGTGTCTTTCACACCTGCAACAGAACAATCAAAACTATTGTCCAAATCTGAAATTAATGGCAGAAAACTCTACTAGCCCATAGTAAGAGTAATCATGTCTTACAACAACATGCTGTGCAAATGAAAGACATCACTCACACCCAAAACTTGCGGCATAAGCTTGTACATTACAGAGCATCCATGTTAAGCTGCTATAAAGGAGGAAGCTGGATGTTCTTCCTTCGCATCCCATTTCTCTTTTATTATTTAAAGACCACTTTCCTTAGATGTTGGACATCTTTCTTTCAATATTTTCTTGAACTTACTGCTTATTGTGCGACTACTTACAAGAAATCCACCTGCAGGTTTTGCACTCTCATTATGCTTCTTACACTTTTGTGTGCAAAAGACTGAAAAATTAGCTAAATCATTTTCCAGACCCTGATATGGAGTCACATCTAAGGTCAAACAATAGCTATTTAGACAACACACAATATGCATCTGTGCATGACTTTAATCTGAGCTAAACAAAATCTCTAGAACAAAGTGCAATTGAAGAGAAAACCAGTTATGCATGACATCATGATCCATAAATAATTTCCTGAGAAGTTAACAACACCAGTTTTACATCAGTCACACCGTATACCACAATTCTACAGTGACGTGACAAAATTTGCCATTGTCTTGCCCTACTTCATCTAGAAAAGTCCACTTAAACAAAGTTTTTTGATCTGTGAACGTTCAGATTTTCTTTACTGTGGAGATACAGATCAGTCTAGACATTTATAAGGAATATGAGGTATAAATGCATCATAAAATTAGCTCATATCTGACAGCCTGACACAGATATTATGACTTATATTAAAAACCCCAGTATATCCCAGAAAATGATGTGTCATGATTGATGTGTAACAGTCAAATGACGAAATGCTTGAAGTCAAGCAGCAAGTCAACTAGTTTGCCATAGATGACCTCAAAGGTCTTTTCCAACCTAGACAATTCTATGATCCTCTGATTTCAACACAGATGAGTCTGAATTTCTGTTTCCACAAAAGTTAGAGCTGCTTAACGCTTTTCTGTACACTTAGTATAAATATTTGTAACTCATTGCCTCTCACATGTTTATACGCAGGGTAGAAAGGAAAGTAAGTGAAAAGATAAAAGGTTGGGTTTCCTCAGTGTAAGTAAATGGAAAGCATGGTATCAGGATGCAGCAAGGACTCTTGACAGCAAAAGAGAGAGCTGCTAGTAGCAGCTCACATACCATATAAGTCACTGACAGGGGCACAAAGGAGAGCCTAGCAGAAAGCTAAAATATACTACTTTTGTTTTTTCCCTTCCAGGGAGATTTATTTTTTTTTTAAACAAAAAAAGCCTCCCACCCACGCCAGTATTTATTCACATGGAAATACTACTGGAGCAGCCTTCCTGCCCATTTTGCTGAATCAAATCTGGTATCAAAAATTGGGTTTGACCCTCAGTTCTGAAAGCAGAATTGCAGACCTTCCATGCCTATCAAAACT
The DNA here is from genome assembly GCA_013400055.1 of Nycticryphes semicollaris. Taxonomy (NCBI): domain Eukaryota; kingdom Metazoa; phylum Chordata; class Aves; order Charadriiformes; family Rostratulidae; genus Nycticryphes; species Nycticryphes semicollaris. The sequence continues at coordinate 60,446 of VXBJ01006142.1, forward strand.
TGGTTTAAAGAGCTGCACAAGGTTTGAAGAACAAGATTTGAGACTGCCTTGTTTGTGAAATAAACCATTGCAGAAAAGCCAAGAGGAATTCCTTGGTTACACAGGTATTTCACAAACAGGATGTTGGTCAGATGCTGCTAAACAGTAATGTTGCAATTTATCAATTAAAAGGAGCTGGTGCTGTCAACCTGAGTGTTATTTTGAGATGCTTGAGCAGCCGCTCTGCTCTAGTTGATTGCAGAAGCTGACGTTTTTGCCACAGTATTGACTCTCCAGTTCCTGCATTCCAGCCTTAAGTGAATATTGAGTCATTTCTCAGGAACTGCAAGAAACAGCTAAGCAGATGCACTCAGTCAGCCTTGTCAGCTTTTCCCTTGTGCAAATCCAAATGTATCAAAGTTTGATTAGCACTGTGGAGAAAAAAGACCATCTGCTAACAAACCAAACGCATGTCCCATTGCAAAAAAAAAGGAGCAAAAAGCTGTTAGATACCTGCACTGCTGAAATATAAAGGGAGCAGGAAGTTTTTGTTTCTCTCAAACAAATATGTGCCCCAAAATAATAAAGTAAACTGTGAAACCAACATAGCAAAGGTGAAATCACACAACCAGAGCACTTTTTATTACCATCCTTTTTTGCTGTATGTAAAAATACGGCAAGTACTGCTGTTGCATCCAGTTTTCAAATCAGATTAAGGAAATCCATTATTCACTGGCTAAAATGATCATGATTATTTTTTGTAGTTAATCCTAAACAATTTAGATTAAATTCCTAAGCCTGTGTCTGCTTAAATTTCTGTGGAAAGACTTTTGGAACACACTTTATAGCCATCTGCTTAAGTGGATGATGTAAGGTCACATTCAGTAGAATTCGTCAATGGAAGATGAAAAAATCTTTTCACAATTCTTAGAGCTTTTGAAACATGGGTTTGGGGTGGGCAGGAAAAAGAAATAGAGGTTCTCAAATCAATTTTGTTTCTGTTTATCCAACAGCTATTGCTCTAAAAAGATTGTTAGTAAAACATGGAAGCTGATATTTCATTTATGCCTGCAATATCTATTACTTCATGAAATAAATGACCCTGAGAAATGTCAGTTTATACATTTTAAAACAAGTTTTAATTCAGGCCTGTTGTCTCAGTACAGAGCAATATCATAATTAATGATGTGAAACTGGTAGCTAAGTTGTCATTACACACAGGAATGTCACAGTGAATCAAGTTCAACTAGCTACTAAAGAAATTCAGCAATGGAATATTAGTTTTTATACTCACAGTATATCAAATAAATCTTTCGCAAGCTACAAAAAAGGGTATGGATTTAATATGATGTGGGATGAGTAGATTTGGTACAAAGCCGGCCCAGAACCTCAAAATGCCAGCAAATCAAGGCCTGTGGGTAAGTCAGGCTATTTATTTGCCAGGCTGACCTACTTCTATTCCACTTATCATTCTTCTGAATACAGTTTACAAGAGTCTTTCTGCGAGAGCAAAAGGCAATGTTCATTCATTCATCAGAACTCTGATGTAATTTCTAAGAAAGCTGCATACCTCATGAAGACTTGTTTACAAACATTTCTAGGAAGTGCTTTATGCTGCTCAGAACACCTTTATCCTGTTACCAGCTAGCTTTTTCTATCTCAAATTAGCATTTACACCTAAAAATTAGGTGTACAGTCAAATCAGCATTTACATTAGTTTAAAAAATAATTTGTTATTTTTCATTACAGAAATATGCTTGTTAACATCTTAAGTTACTTCTCATCTAAATTGTCGTGACAAATACAAAGTTTTAAGGGAGCATAACATAACTGAAACTGGATAATAGACTGGAAGTACGGCGTCTGTTGGAACTGGTTAAGAGCCACATAGTCCCTTCCCCTTATGGCCCTCTCCTATGGGTAGGCAGGAGGTGTGTGGGCATGCCTAGCCAAAAAAATTCCCAGCCCTAGGGAAAGAGGTGGAATTTACACTGGAGATATGAGCTGTCGTTTTTATAAATACAATTTGCAGCATACTGCTATTCCACCGTATTCGGTATATCTTCACTCTAACAATACACATTATTCATTGACTGACTGGAACAGAACGAAGTAATTTAAAAACAAACAGCTACAAAACCTCCTACTTTTACTTATTGTATAGGCATTAGCTTATGGCAGGAGACAATTACCTGTCTGCTACCGGCATGTTCTGATGCATAGCCCTTCTCATTTCAACAAATGAGGACATATAAGAGCTATTGCTGCTCTTGTACACATCAGTGGTTTTTTGTTCCATTTTGTAATGGATTTTTTTCCCTTTAATAATCCTCCTTTATTAATCTTCTCTTACTTAAACTTGATTTGCACTTTGGAATCTAATTTTTCCCCTTAACTAAGGGCTGTACTGCTGTGGACAGTTTCACTAGCCACTCATATTAGAGAGTTTTGTACCATCACGCGTTGCAGCTACTGGAAGATGTGACTGCAACCTGGGGGTATACCCAGGTTCATTTTGAACAGGTTTGTTCAGACAATAACTTCAGTGACAATTCTGCCTCACAGGCTTTCTCCTGCTTCTCCCCTCATATACCCAAACATCTCCATAGGCTTATATTTAGACACTCACACTGCTACCACTGCAATCAGCAGGTCCTTTTACCAAAAAAAGCTATAGGCTGCAAAGCTATGCATACAGCAGTCAATTCTCCACTGTGGTATAGATCCACTATTAGGTGATATAAATATGTAAACAGGATCTTTTGGGAGCACCCTTATGGGGAGTGCTTTCTTTGCCAGTCTCTTCATAACTAGACATTTTCACTTTCCTCTTTCATTACCCTGGATGTCTAAATCTTACACCTGGTGTCTATCTCTAAAGAGATCTTTTGTACATGCTCTCAGCCAGTCACATCTGCAAGGAACATATTTACACCTCCTACTGAGGACTCCTGGCTCAGGGAGTACCTAAGAGAGAGTCCATCAGCTCCATAGCAGCCTTTTCTACCTTGATACACAGTTCAGCTCCAGTGTTGGTAATGCAATCGTAGCTTTGTGTTGAATATTTGTACAAAAAAGACATGTTAATGAAATGTAAAATACTACTGAGTGCTGGTATGCAAGTAACTGTACAAATAGATGCCCTTTTTCTTGTTATGGAAAGTGGATTTTCAGCTTTAACTGCATTTTGTTGTACACATTAGTCCCATTTTGTCATTGTCATAAGATCTTCAAGCTACACACTACTTATGCAGTCCTATAGACTACTGAGAAGGGAGGAGAAAGGAGAATTTCCCATGCTTTTTCTTGTAGTCAGCTTTTAATGTTTTCATAAGCCTTCACAGTCATAACTGCTACACAAAGATAAGGTATGAATGGTTGTGTGCATGCAGTCTCATGTCACCAATTACCTAACACTCCAGGGGTGTTTTCTCTTGTTCATTCTTTCCATAAGAACCAGCAGTTAAAATCACCTTGGCTCTGATTTTGATATATTAACACCACAAAAAAGACATAAAAAAAAGGAAAGAGGATGGGATACAGCAACACATCATCCCTAGTGTTACCTGTAGGAAAGAGCCGCACCTGCCCAGAGTTCACAGATAACATGCCAGCATCAGTTGATGTTTCCTTTCATACCCCACAATCCTTATTCCTTAAGGATGTAAGGATAGGATGAACCCATTGCTTCATTCTAACTGGGGGAGTTTGGGGATGGATACCTTGATTTGCATTATAATAATTTTCACTGCTTACGGCAGCGTCGGGCAAATACTGTGTTGGGCAAATACTGGCCAGGCAGGCTTTTAGAGTAGTTATTAATTCTGTACCTAAAGTCTTTCACTGTGGGGCAGGAAAATGCAATCTGAACTCCTTTTTTCTACTTGACTGAAGGCAGAAAACAGGGAACCTCACTGCTCACTGCAATAAAGACAGCACAGAGAGTTTCACAAATTCAGCAAAGTTTCTAGGGCACATAAGGGATAACAGATCGTAAGGGTGTGCTATGCATTATGCAGTATGCCTTTTCCTCAAGTACCTTCCAATTGTCAGATCTAACAAAGGATAAACCAAGGGTCATTTTGTTCAAGTGAGGATGAAAGTGAGGCAGGTCACCTTGCCTATCTGAAGGCGTTTATGGTAAAACACTGGCGGCACAATTTTGAAGGTGGGTGAGGGAAAGGAATTGAACAAATTTCCTTTGAAATCCAGTGTTATTGAATTCAAATACCTAGGAGAACACGGTCAATGTATACAGGTCATCTTTCTGTCAACCACTGCAAACTGGAAGTCTCAGAGATCAAATCATTGTCTTTGCATCCTGAGATGCAGAACCTATGAGTAAATATTTAATAGTTATAACATAAATAATGACTAAAATAATATTATGTCAAAATGTCAACTATTTCAAAGTGCAGCTGCTGGCCAAAAAAGGCAAGTTTGAATAACACCCTACCAAAAAACAGCCCAAGCAAATCACACCAAGAGATAAAGTGAGCATTTACTGGAGCGTGTGACAGGTATATTATTACTGTTCGTAAATAGTTCTGTAGCCCCAGCACCATGGTAGGCAGTTTGCAGACAGACTGAATAACAAGATCTGTGCTGCAAAGAGCCTCCAGTCTCAGCTGACAGTTACACAAACATGCACAAGGAAGTGGAAAAACAAGATGTGAGGATACACGTTTTCATCAAGTACTGTTTTGAGAAATAGAAGCCCAAATATCAGTTCACTGCTGCTGAAAGGAAAAGTCCTTCTCTACCCCTTCCCCAGTTTTTGCTTCCCATCCTTACACCAAAACACACCTCCTGCCTCAAATTCTCCTCTCCCTTCCAAAATCAAATAATACTTGGAAGGGTCCTCTGGAGGTCATCTGATCCAATTGCTAAAACTCCCTCCCCTCCTTCCTCACAGTCAATTTGACTTACTAGAATGTCTAAAAACTATTTAAAACACCCTGAACTGCTTGTTACTGTCTTAATGAGTTAGATCATGGGGACCACTGAGATCAGATGCCATGTGACTGTGTGACCCCACAACTGGGGGAGAAGAAACAGGAGCAAGACTCCTCCCTCTGAAGGCACCAAACTGTTACTCGAGTTCAGCTTGTACACACATCTTCTTTGCTCCATCCCTGATGAAATATTGTTGCATTATTTTTAATCTTAAATTTTATTTTTTTTTTCTAACAGTAAACTAGCTGAGTAGGTGCAAGGAGGCAGTGCATTATGTCTCTGTCTAAAAGTATGCTTTTAGGAGCCTTTTCATTCTGCTTTGCCTTAGGAACTCTTCTCAGCCACATTTATTGAGGCTGCCAATAGGACTGGAAATGAGAGATTAAAGACTCAAGATACTTGGAAGAGACCTTTGAGATCGTATTTTCCCCTGTTGTAGGATTCTTGAGGTTATTTTCCTCTAGTACACATTTTTATACCTAGCCTCATTGCAATTTGAGTGACCTCAGTAGAGGTACTTCAAGGTATTTGCCCTGGTGCTTTGTTTCTGATGTAGCCAAACTATGAAGGATGTCACTGGAAGCCAAGCCAAAGTAGGTGCTACAGTACTTGAAGCCACATGACTTCCCTGTCTTCTGTGAGGGTTTATTTTTTTTTTTTATTAATTTACTTTAAAGATGTGTGGATGTTTAGTGGGCTGTTGTTGCTGTTGCTTTAATAAATTCCCACTACCACTTTCCTTTTTCCATAACAAAAACGTATTGTAAAGGAAGTGGAATTTTAGGCAAATAAATTTAATTCTGCCTGGCCCCTGATTCAACATTTATTTTTCCCTTCTTTTAAGAGCATAACGCTGGGCTCAAAATTCCATTTTCAAGCCAATCTCAGACAAGTACCAGTTCTTACCCTTTCCCAAACAGGCGGCCAGCCTAGAGATTTTGCGGCATTAGTGCTTAACCCATTTAGACTTCCTTCAAGACTGAGTGATTTCTGGGAGGGGACTCAACCTCTATGACATCCCATTGCACTGTACTTTGCTGCTAATCACTCCACCATCAGTCTCTGAAAAGCAGTTTTACATAATCTTCACTGGGCAAAAGGAATTACAAGTATTCTGCCTGCTCCTATACTTCTACAATCAAGTTACAATGCCATTTGTATTCTAAACAAGTATTTGCATCTACCTTTATCTACAAATGCTTGTGTGTAAATATCTGTTTGCATGTGCATATGGACTGAAAGCACAACTCATTGATAGACTATGGTGCCAGGTTCAGAAGCTTATCCAAAGAATATTAAAATATCCAAGGCATCCAATAATATATAACGGGAAGGTCAAATTTGAGTTGAGTATATTCACGCTTTATTCAGCATGTCACATACATTGTTCTATAATAACACTAAAAGCACAAGATAAGAATGACAGTAGTGACCTGGATGGACGCTGCACTGACCTCCAATTCCTATTTTATAGGCCCCAATTATAAAATGGGCACTGTAAATTCTGTAAATTCTGGTTGCAGCTGTTTAAAATATATGGCCCCTTGTCTTGATATTACCACCAGTGCCTTGCAGAAGTTTCAGAAGCGGTCACATGGGTTCCTCAGCATCTAGAGCACATCGCCACCTGAAATGAGATCAGTGCAACCGTGCTACCACTCCAAGCTCTAAATAGGAGCTGCTGAAAACTGGGTACATATTACTTCAGCTTCTCCTGCCATAGAAATGGTAGCTCTGAGCTGAGGAGAGTTTGTCTTAAACTGCCACCACAGCTAGACTTCAACTGCAGGAAAAATTACTGCAGTTTTTGGTAGTGTTACTTTACAGTGGGTGACTGGTGATACTCAGGTCTGTCAAATGCCTCTTTTCAATTAAGGGTATCAGTGTATTCCACAAAAAAAAAAAAATTTAGTGATAACATGATGTATTTAGTGACAACTATGATGTATTTGAGGATAGTTTCCCTTTTGAAACCAAACATGGGGAACTCTTGGCCAGAAGAGCTCATGGGTTTTCTCAAACACTTTGCATGTCACTCTCCTGTGCAAATTACCCTTTAACAGAGCTGAGCAGAGTCCTGCATGCAGCTGCCAGGGTTGAAGCTAGGGTTGTCAGGGAGAAACTGGACAGGAATTGAAAGAGCAGTGGATGTCAGGTGTAGTCTGTGAAGGAAAAAGCAAGTGACTGAGGAAGAACTGAGAAAGCATTAACGGGAATAAGCATAAATCAACAAGGAAGAATAACAAACTGTCAAAGGATAATTTTTTGAATGTGAATGCTGGTATTTCCACTAGCCTCACTGCAATAAGTCATGAATGGTAAGCAAGAATGGTTCCCTCTCAGTTATTGGCAACTAGTTAAATTCAGAAATTTAGACCAGTGCTACAGCAGAGAAAGCAAACTCACCCTCAGACAAAGCATAGCAGTCATATTCCAGCCATCTCCTTTCACATCAGAAAAAAGTGGTCCTTGTCTTGAGTTTAGGAGTCTGGTAGTCACAACTAAATGCTTACAAGGAACAAACTGTGCAGTTAAAGCTGCAAAGAAAATATGGGGATTATCACTCAGTTTTGGACTGGTAATGATGAGGGCAGTGACAGTGCAGCTAAACGTCCACTCATGCACTCCACAAACCTAATGGAGAAAGACCAGGGAGAGAGAGCCTTTCACCTTTTTGGAAAAGCACAGTTAGAGAAGGGATTACTACTCAGGAGAAAGAAATAAAAAAAATATTTTTGTAATATATGCTGGTAATTGAAGAGCTACTGCTTAATCCTGTTCATAGGTTTAATAGCTTCTAAGGGAATTTAAATAAGTTAGTGAGATTTAACATTCCTCTGAGAGTTGAGTCCATGTATAACCTTGTATTTCATAATTAAAAATCTCTTTGATCTGTAGGACCCAGAAAATTGATTATAGTAAATTACAATCTGAACAACCAGCCACTTGATGCTATGAATAATGCAGGAAAAATTCAAGACCAGATTTAACATGTCTGGACAATCTACCAAAAACACGGGACAATGAAAGTCTTAGCAGCATAAATGAAAAGCACATGATACTGAAGAACAAGAATAACGTCATCATCTGCTTGCCCTTACTCCTTATTAGCACTATCCACAGAGTAGCAAAATGTGCATAATTTTAGTAGTAATGCACACAAATGGTATAATAATAATGAAAGAACCCTTAATCCTTGAACTGAATGCCTAAGGAAAAAAAATGCCAGAAAATTAAGATAAAAAACCCACAAAAGGAGTTGGAGAAAAAAGGAGATTAAATAGGTAAAATGAACCGACTGTATTGTGGCTAAGAACCATCAACTGAGTTAAAGGAAGGGCAACATAAATAAAATAATAGCTCAACCTAGGACATATTGACATGAGCTATTTTTACTTCAGTAACAAATTGTGTTAATTAAATTAGATTAAATATTGGATAAGTTAATTCAGGTACTGCGCTAGACATAAACAAATATGGGTGTATAAAAGTCAAAAGCATATGAAAATTTAAACATAAAGACCTTGAATTTCCACCTTGCTCCCCCCCCACCCCCCATCATCCCTCTTCCAGAAATCAATCCCTTTTTTTGCAGAAAATAATATTTCAAATTAGCAAGCAAGGATTTTGCCATTGAGGTCATAAAGACAAAGATGAACCAGGGGAAAAAATGTTGGGGAATACAGAAAAGGGACAATAGCTGTATGAAACTATTTTAAAGCAAGACCATCTCAATCATAGAAATGGAATCATATAATTGTCTAGGTTGGAAGAGACCTTTGAGATCATCTAGTCCAACCATCAACCTAACTCTGGTAATAAAATATCACAAAACCACGTCACTAAGCACTATGTCGACCCATCTTTTAAATACCTCCAGGAGTGGTACCTCAATCACTTCCTTGAGCAGCCCATTCCAATGCTTAATAGTGTAATAGTCCCTCTTAGTGTAAAATTTTTTCCTAATATCAAATCTGAACTTCCCCTGGCACAACTTGAGGCCATTTCCTCTTGTTCTATCACCTATTACTTGGGAGATACATTACTTAGTAAGTTACATTTATGGAAATTCAAGTGATTTTTTCCTAATTTTTTTAACATAAAGAACAAAGCATATAGGCTTGGTAGGTTGTTGCTTTGGTTTTGGTTTGGTTTGGTTTTTGGTTGGCTTCTTTTTTTTTAATTTAGATAATATCACATGATTGCATAACAACTCTGCTAATTTCTGAAAGGTTTCAAATTCATCATTTCCAACACATGTTCCAAAACATGTACTTACATTTGGAGAATGCAAATTATCCTATTTAATCCCATTTATTAGACCAACTGAACATTTTTATTTCAGTACAAGTAGTAAAAGTAAAATAAGCCGGAGAAATACGCCAATCTTAAACTAGACTAGATAAAAATTCACCTCCATGTTTTCTTCAGTAGGATTTTATACTTGGATAACTCTGTTCAATTGACTCTCTCAAAGGAGACATATACTTTTGCAGTGAAGACATACAACTATTTTACTAAACAGTTCAGCTTGCAAAAGTGTCATAATCTCTATAGCAGCTTATACTTAATGAGTCAGAAGTCTCTTTCTGTACATCTCATTTTAGTGTCAATTCCAAAAATAATGCCAGAAATAAAAACCTTTTAGAGCTCTCTGCTGTTCTTTCTCCCTCCCTCAATGAAGCATGGTTTTTTTTAATTTTTAACGATTCAACTCTATACATTAAATAAATTCTATAAAATCTTAATACCTGTAAAAATAAAAATCACTTAGTGAAGGCACTATCACTTTTTAGTGACTAAATTACTGTACCAGAAAAAAAGGCATCCTTTTGCATTCCTCCAAAACCACAGGAAGTCATGAAATAGGTGTTAAATAAAACTGGTAGTCACAAAATATCTGCTTCAACCAAAACCACCATACACCACCCTCCACCAACTATCTTATCCTGCAGCCATGTAGACAGCACTAAAGCCAGCACTGCGTTCTAGTAAGAATACTAGTATGTTCTCCAGGTAATTTTGGTCAAGTCTAATAAACTATATCCTGTATTCACCAATTACACAAATATTCTGTACACATGACCAGAATTTTCCATCACGGGGCAGAGCAAGGTCAAACTTCTACTGTAGCCCTGCATTTTCTTTTATATATTTGTTGCAGTCATTTATTTGCTGCGTACACAGCACACAGTCAAATAAATAAGGAGACCATTAAGCAAAAGCCAGATAACAGGTGATTGCTGAGAGCTGTGAACTAATGACAATGCTTTTTTCCTGTTTTTCAGTGATGTACTCAGCAACATACTTGCAATAACTGAAGTAGCAGATAATCCCCCTATCTTCTTGTAGAATCCGAATGATACCAATTATTGTCAGCGGGCTACGTTTTTAGGCTTACAAATAACATCCACCAGTTTCAGTTTTCCCCTCTTAAGAATGTTGAAAATAGTGGCACCTCTTTTACACTTTTGTTGTCATTGCAAATCTATGTCTGCCCATACTATATCAATGTGATAGCTTTTCTAATTGGATCTATTTGTGGGAGGAAGAGGGAAGATCAGTAACAGAGAGAGACAGAGAGATACATTTTCAGACGTGAGGTAGGAAAAATATTGAAGCTGCATTTTCATCACTATGACAGGAGTTCTGCATCTAATTTCCATAAATATGGAAAATAAAAAGCTTTTCCTTACAAATGTGTTTTTTTTAAAAAACAGATGAACATTCAACTAAATCAGATGTTGTAATTGTTTTTATTTTTCCTACCAGTCTCAAAGCATACGTTCAAAACATTTAACTAAATCTTTGAAGATGATCAAATTGTTTGTAAAGAACAATGGAGAGACTGAGATACATCCCATGATGGGCAGCAGAGTACCCACATTGTCAGAGTCTGAGATCTTCATAGCCTACAGGCCTCCCCACACTCACAACCATGCAAGTGAAAAATGTAGTAACTTAGTCATAAATAGAACTTCTATGCTGATTTACTGCATCAGGCAGTACAAAGACTAATATCCAACTGTACAAAATATCTTTAATTCCTCATCTTATTTTAATGGAGTAGAAGAATGTCAATGGCCATTCGCTCACCTATGAATCCACAGGAGAGAGAGGTGTTTGGTAAGGAACCACAGAAATTGTTCAGCCCAAGACTCACTAGCTGTACCACTCATAGATAGACCTAGGCCTCTAACAGTCCCTTAAAAAAACCCAAAAGGTATACCCTTTTTGGCCTAGTGTTAGTATTGATACCAGAGGCTGGCAAAAAAACCAAACCACTCCCTCCCCCCTCCCAAAAAAATTTAAAATAGTATGGGCAGGACTGTGAATGTGTCAAAAGGACAGTCATCTTGAAATGGCTTATTATTTTACCCCAGACACATCACAAGATTCAAGTTAGTGAAAAAAAATAAATAAAAAAGTACCTTTTAGCATTGTTTCACCAAATGAAGTAGCAATTATTGGCTCAGAAATTATACCTCTACATTAGGTTATGGGAGATCGGGATCCTATTCACTGCTCAGCCTGAGAGATGAAGGATACAAAGATTATACTTTTCACTACCCAAGTCTTGACCATTGGCTAAGGGGGAATGAGCTCAATCTCTTGCTGTGAAAGCTAATCCATTTTGTAGGAGCTACAAATTCAGTGGCAGCAGGAAGAGTGCCCAAGTGTCCCAACTACCAAATAAAAGTTTTACTGAGATATTTTTATCTCTCAGCACCTGTCAGATTGCATAACATAAATTTTCTGCTATAAATCCCAGAGTTTGTGTCCTGTTATCTTAAAACAATAGGATTTTAATTGTCTTGTAAAGTTAAATAAGAATACACTGATTTAAATCAAAATATCTCCCCTTTCCCCACAAAATACATAAAGTAAGGATTTCTGAGCATATGTATTGTCTACCATACTGTTTACAAACAATTTTCAAAGTTTCTGTATAGTATTTTCCCAACATGTTTTCAGCACATTTTGGAGCAGATGCCTGAAAAAAAACAGTAGCACCTAGAAAGATTAGTCACAAGTTATTAAGAAGTAGCTATTTTTGGTACAGGTGTTTCCAGCACACAGGCTTTGTAAGGTCAGTGTCAACACAGAGCTATTGTTTAGATGATAATAGCATTTCTATGAGAGTGTCATTCAGTTCTCCTGGGTGACTTCTCACAGATCCAGGGGGATATGTTAAAATTCTTGCCTCATTGCCTTTAGTTCTGTACCACGCTAAACTAATCCCACACTGCATCATTCCTGCCAATAGCACTTTTCCTTGCAACAAATATCCCTAAACTTAAGAGATAAAGTCTCTGGTTGCTGCTGTGATGCTCCCTGAATTTTAACTTATTCTAAATCAGCAAGAGATTTTATATATAACTACTGGAGCCAAGTTTCAGGGTGATATCTATATTCCCTTTCACAGAATTATTTTTGTTGTGTTGATTCTTGCAGCTTGTACCCTCTGTTAAATATATGTATTGCCTAAAATTGAAATTCTCAGAGAAACTCCAGATTATTTTTTAACTGCAAGCATTTCCAATGTTTTATACAGGTACAGTTGTCAGGTTCCCTTTGTTTCTGGATTCCCACCCCAATGAAACTGTGCCTGCCACCTCATTTCAAAACGTGCATACACCTACACTTAATATCCCAGATGGATTACTCAATCTCTCTAGTATGTTTACAAAAGTGCATGTTTTGAGGATGACTATCTGTGCCTTAAAGCAAACAAGTATAAATGCACACACTGTACTTATGACAATATAGTGGTAGTAAGTAACAACATTGTGTCGCTGACTGGGTACAAAGGCTACCAAGAGAGGAAGAATGAAAACAGAGGCTTAGCAGTTCTTTCCAAAGTTTCTTCCCAAACTACACTCACAGGCCTCAGGAAGTGGTCCAGAGGAGGTTAGGAAAACAATATAATCTGCATAGCTCTTTTTAAGGTATCCTGATAAGGATGATTTATACTTAGTAAATAGTAGGTGTTAACTTCATTTCTTCTGGCACAAGCCTAATCTCTCTTGTATTGGAAGAGGGCCGAGGCACAAGATGGACAGGCTGCAGAAATGGGATGAAAGAAATGTCATGAAGTTCAACAGGGAGAAGAACGCAGTCCTGCACCTGGGGAGGACCAACTCCATGCACCACTCTATGCTGGTGGCTACCCAGCTGAAAAGTAGCTTCGCAGAAAAGAATCTAGGGGTCCTGGTGCACACCAAGATGAACATGAGCTAACAATGAGCCTTTGCAGCAAGAAATGCCAATGCTTCATTAAGAGGAGTGTTGCCAGCAGGCTGAGGAAGGTGATCCTTCCCCCCTACTCAATACTGTTGAGGACACACCTGGATTGCTGTGTCCAGTTCTGGGTTCCCCACTATAAGAGAGTAATAGACATACTGGAAAGAGTCCAGGGCCACAAAGATGACTAATGAACTGGAGCACCTCGTATAGGAGGGAAGGCTCAGACAACTAGGACTGTTTTGCCTAACGAAAAGAAGGCTCAAGAGGCGCTGTCTTAATGTATATAGATACCCGAATGGACGGTGTAAACAGGATGGAGTCAGGTTCTTTTTGATGGAAATCAGTCATGGGACAAGAAATAATGGGCACAAACTGAAACACAAGAGGCTCCATCTGAACATTAGGACAGAATTCTCCACCATGAGGGTGACAGCACTGGCACAGGTTGCCCAGCATAGTTGTGGATTCTCCATCCTTGGCTTCAAAAGCCATCTGGATGTGGTCCTGGGGATCAGCTCCAGGTTGCCATGCTTGAGCATTGGGATTGGATCAGATGACCTCCGGAGGTCCTAGAGGAATAGCCACTGGGGCTCTCTATTCTCCCCTTTGGTCAGATAGAGCAGCAAGCTGTCATGAAGAAATCTCTTGAGACATGGGAGGTGCAGGAGACCTTGCAGAACTGAGCTGTGTCTGCTATGTTGCAGTTTTTTATAGAGGAACATATTCAGCAAAGGAAGATATCCCTTTCTTTTGATACTGTTCAAGAGAATCAAAATAGCATTATAATGAAAAAGCTGCTCTATTCTTAATCATTCCATCAGAATGAGTTTGCCACAAACACTCTATAATTGAATTATTCTAATGAATAAATATAGCAGTGCAAATCCAGACATTTTCCCCTTATTAAAGAATTCTGATTATCTTCATTATCTTTAATATGACTTCTGGAGTGGTAAAAGAAATAGAATATGCAAATTAATTACCTGCTGTCCCTTTGTGAAATTAACTTTTCATAATTTAAGTGTTTCAAAAATGCAATTATTGCATACCTTGTCTTAAAATGATATTTTTAATAAAATTCAAACCCTTCAGAAACCATTAGAAACTCCTTTAACTTCAGTTTAGTCAAATATCATTCTAAAAATTGGCTCCTTCCTTTATCTCACGGAGCATTACTTTTCAGAAATTAGTTTAATTAGCAAGACAAATAACTATAACAGCATCACAGGAAATGCATACTTGAGAGAAAAGGGCAAGAATCTGTGTAAAAAGATGACACATTTAGGGCTTGACAAAGTACCTTTTTGCATACAAAATTGTTTTAAAATTGAAATACATGTTTGCTTTTATTATTTTTACAATACAAAAGAAATCTTTGGGAGTAGACAGTGAGTTATCACACACCTAATAATTGTGAGATTTCTGCTTGGAATGTTTCACTTGTTGTTTCTCTTCCAAAGGACATTTACATCTTATGTTTAAATAACAATGACACTTGGAGCATTGTCAAATGTCTTACTAAGGAACCGGCATATTTTTTGTCTAAAAAAAAAAATAAAAAAAATTTAAATGGTGATATAGTTAAGCTTCAATTTTTTCAGGTCACATTTTTGTCATACACATGATACCTTGTTTCTTGTGAACATCATAGCACTAATCTACTAGTTAAAGATATGGTATTAGTGAATTTATCTAAATGGAACTGCCAAGTTAATTTTCAACAGGTATTCTACCAAAAAGACCCTTTACAACTTTGGGAATTACTAGCAGCCATTGCAAAGTCAGTGGAAAGACATAGATATTTCTGAAGATTGCCATAGCATGGTCCAGTTCAGTTACATGTTTGCATGTGTCATGGTATAGAGTTGACCAGATAAGATGCTCTTCACTAGCTGAACTCAGGATAGTAAGATTTCTGGGTGCAAACAGGCAGTGGTAAACTCCCTTCTAAAATCCATATGCTTGTTAAAGAGAGAAGGAAGCCTGACATAATGCAGAGCATCAACTGACATGAAAGTGATTTCCACCTTGTCTGTATCATCAACTCATAAATCAACAATTTACCATTTGTTCTTATTCTGCTCTCATCTCTTCAAGATATTTGTCAAAGTGGATAGCACTTTTCTTCTACAGAGAATATCCAGACTTTTTATTCTCCAAACTCCAGATTTAACCTATGCCAAAATCAGTTTAGCCTAAGAGTTTGGTTTCCAGGGTCTTAGTCCTACCTGGCAACTGGCTAAATCACCAGTATTTAAGGATCCCACTGAAGATTCTATTGAATCCATTAATGCTACATTAATAAAAAACACTACTGAAAGTTATCTCCCCATGAATGGATAACATACAACTTATCCCTCTGCTCTTCATAACAAAAGATACAGGCAGCCAGCATAAGTGAATAGCTGATATCTTCACATACATTTTCAAAGGTATTTCCCCTCTTGTACAGAGCTATAAAAAGAAAGGGGAAGGGATCTCTCATCTCCCACTATTCCCATCACAGGAGGACAAGTATACAACTTGAAAAAGAAGATACCAAGTTATGAGACACAAAGGGCGTCCATCTTTATTTAAACTGCTCTACTTAACCCCCAGCACTGCTGAGGAATTGTTGCCACTGTCTGAAAATTGATCTCTAGACCTTTGTTCCATAAATAACAGCATCTGGAAAAGTCTGAGAAAAAAACCTTATGATGACAAGTTCTTTAATGTCTTGCTCCTCTTCCTGTAACTCCAGAAGATTCCCGAGGGAAATCATGGTGGCTAACACTGTCATTAAACAGTAACATTTTTTTCCCTAGTTTTGGTGTATATTTATTCTGAATCTGAGAATTTCTTCCTCTTGTGGCAGCTTTCCACAGCTGTAAGCTGTGGCTTCATCAATGGGCAGAAGGAGAATCAAGAAGAATGAAGGCCCATTCTACTTTAGGTAATTATTTGGTTTCTTTTGGGTGCAGAGAAAGTCAAGAGAAAATTAGTTGACTTTAACCAAGTGAATTACCTTCATAACACAAAATTATCAGGTTACTTTCCTTATTATTAAGGCAAAACTATTGTCAGTATCAATACTAATAGGTTTTAAAGTGTTTTTGAAAATGTTTCTAAACTAAATGTAGGACTAATGCTTGAACTTTATGATTGAACTAATACTTGTACTTATGCTGGCTTTATTTCTGTAAAATTTGTATGCCACTGCTGTCTCATCCAAATTATATATATGACTAGCTTTTTCTTCACCTAGTCATTAGATTCTCCTTTAAAACAGTAGGATGTATGAGATTTATTTTAAAATTTTCTTTTCTTTGCTGTTCTACATCAATGCAAAATTAAACTGTGAAAACAAAGAATGAGCTCGAAAAAAAATGGAGGCTTCAATTTGAGCTGAACATGTCAACATGGAAGCAAACAGGAACCCTCTTAATTAGACAAGGACTTGTCTTGGCTAGATGACACCCCAGAAGGGAACATAGTACCTAAAAGATGTAATTGAAGAGGTTTTTACCACCTCTAAGTGAAACATGTTTCCCACTTCTAGAAGTAGTCATCACTACAGTAGTTAGTAATGCAAACAGAACTGAGGTAAACCATAGAATCATAAAACCTTAAAGATCAACAAGATCTATTCCCATGGGCAAGGACACCTACCACTAGACCAGGTTCCTCAAAGCCCTATTCAACCTGACCTTGAACACTTCCAGGGATGGGGCATCCACAACTTCTCTGGGCAACCTTTTCCAGTGTCTCACCACCCCCAGAATAAAGAAATTCTTTTTAGTATCTAATTTGTCTCCCCTCTTTCAGTTTAAAACCATTACCCCTCATCTTATCACTACACTCCCTGCTAAAGAGTCCCTACCTATCTCTCTTGTAGGCCCCCTTCAAGTACTGGAAGGCTGCTATAAGGTCTCCCTGGAGCTTTCCCTTCTCCAGGCTGACCAACTCTCTCAACCTGTCTTCATAAGAGAGGTGCTCCAGCCCTCTGATCACTATTGTAGCCCTCCTCTGGATTCGTTCCAATGTGGATAAAGAACATGGACTTGTTAAACCCGTGGATTGCTTACAGAAGTGTCTATTTCATCTGTGCTCCTACAAGCTCATTTGCTGAAGGGCTGATAATTTGCCTCCTGCATTGCCCACAAATGCCTTGAAAAGCTCAGCTAACTGACAAGGACATACGATCACGTGTGTCTGACCACTCAGTGTGCTGATGGGGACCCATTACTGATGAACTGTATCTTCACGTTTTATCCTCTTCTGGTGTTCTGTCACAAACTTTGCAAAATAGAAAACCAGGTCTGGTATATTTTGCTGTCATAGCCCTTTAAGCAAAGTTGTGTAAGGTATGCCACTCGGATCAAGACAGCAGAGAAGAGATGTGATTAGGTAATGTCTTGACAAATCAAAGGGGACATTTATGAAATGCACACACATGGACAACCCATCACAAGAAAAGCAGATCCAAGAGTTTCAAAAGAAGAAGGACAGGCCTGGGCTAAGAGGGATGATTAATGCAAGAAAAGTCAAATTTTAAGATCATTTGGAAAAAGGGACATCCAAATTGGCAAAATTGGCAATCTTAGTTTCAAGGGAGAGGTGAATCAACATATTTATATGCACAGATGGAATTTTCAATCATCCTAGTTCGGTCAAGTCACATACATTTATAACTTTTTAATCCGGTCTGATAAATCTCTCTTCATCTTAACATTGATCAGGCTATCAAATATTTTTCTACTATTTATTTTTCATTAATATATTTCAAATTGAGCATTTATCTTATTTTCTGCTTTGGCAGAATCACTATTATTTTACACAGCTTTATGAAATTTTTTGCCTGCAATTCAAAATCTCAAGAGGTGCTCCTCTTTCAGACAAAGAATTGTTATAATTAGTTACTATAGGTTGTTAGAAACAAATGTGATAGATACCAAATTAAAATGTTTAAGCAAACCACATTTACTGATCTGTGTAAGTTCAATTGCAATAACCACTGATCCATGTTATAGCTGACTTGTATTACAAGTCAGGTTATTTAAAATATAAAATGCCAGGTTTTGCCCAAGCTGCAAAAGTAAAAATGCTTAGCTCTGTTCATCTAGAGAAATAAAAGTTGCTGAGTTTAAAATATCTTCATTTGAGCTTTACAACCTCAGCATTTCTAAAACAAGCTGGACCTCTCATATCTCTTACATAGCTTTCAACTACCATCAGTGTTAGGCCAAGACTTTTAAAGTTTCTCAAAAGAATGGAAATAATATCAAAAGACAAGCCTTTTAGCCAAAAGTTTCAAATGCATGCATTTTATTGCCTATAATACCATTAAATAAATAGCATAATTTTAATATTTGTTTGGTTTTACCTAAAATTTGGGTTTTTTTACTCTTAGAAAAGTATTTAAATTTAAAATCATAAAGACATTCAATTTTCTGTAGCAGTGAGGCTTCAAATTTCCCTCAAGATTAATATTTCCACTTCTGGTTCACCACGTTTAATCTCTTTACCAGCTTTGTACCAACCTCCCAGTACTCTCACCAGATACTGGTATTAGAAGGAATGTTTTCATGTCCCTTATTTCCTTAAACCGTCTTGTCTATTAATACACCAATCTGTTGTGGTTGCATATGAAATAAGTACACAAAGGAATTTTCAGTGAAATGCTAAAAGGAAAAGATTTCTGTAAAAAGGACAGTTTAGGGCCTGTATGCTAGAAAATTTTATTCCTCTTGCTACATTCATATTTCTTAGAAACTTATCACGTCTCTTTCTACCACAATCAGATCATTTAGACTACCACCCAATGTCCTGCATGATCCTTGATGATAAAAACTGAAAACTATACCTAATCTCAATACCTTAAAATCCTTTTCCTATAGAACTTACATTTCTAAGTATAATATTCTTTGCAGCCAGTGCAGCCAGTACAAATTACTACAAACACTGTTAAGATGAAAAATTAATAATAAAAATTTGAAGAGAACACTTTGAATCCCAATCCCATTGTCTGTTCCAGACTCTGCAAAGAAAATATGCTCTTATGGTTATTGATCATGTGAGTAGCAGAGAAATTAAATTCTATATACTTGTTCTTATACTTGGCTTCAGTACGTGTGATTTTGTATTTGGTTTTTCATCTGATTGGTAAGATGAGAAAACAAGTTTTTTTTTTTCTTATAGATAAAGAACATAAGTCTTGGATCAATTAGAACTATTAACACAATATAATAATGGACATTAAACTTGAGCCAGCCATAGTTAACATCTTCCTAAATCATATAAAGAAATTACAGTAACTGTGAAAAAAGCTGAAGCATTCATGCATTAAAAGGGATACACAGTGCAAGATTTCATGCCTTCTGAAGTGGAAAGTTCTCAGAAAGGAACCCACACAGCAGCTCCATGAAGGCCTGTTAATGAAGGTGACCCACATCCTTTGAAACCTTTGCTGCTATGAAGTCTCTCCACTGTTCTTTTGCTCTGCCAAATTGTTTATGCAAGAAATATTTATGATTGCCTCACAGCTCTAAGGGTTTCTTATAGCACACAAAAGCCATATTTAATTATCTTTCTGTATAGAACCACTATGATTTCTGATTCTCTATTCCAGTAAGAGATATATTTCTCATTTTACATGGCTGCTTACACTAAGCTACCAAGCAAGTGAAATTCTAGTAATAAAAAGATCGGAAATGTCAACTAATTCCTATCAGTTTTAATCTTAGCATGATATGTTTTACCCACTTGTGATTACAATCCTTTCTGCTTGGCCACCTACTTGAATTTGTTGATTTCTTAAATTACTTGGGCTAAAAAAACCCAAATGCTTCTATCAGCTAATTCCACCCCCTTTATAATTGAGATTCAAAAGACTTCAAGAGAATTAAAACTCACAGACATTGCATTGTAAAGGAAAAATTCCAAAATGGCCAAGAGAGAGGTGTGGTTCGTAGTTCACCAATGAAGGGACGATGAAGGCTGCAGGAAACAACCCAGTTAAAAACATTTCAAAATAAAACATAATTCCATGTGTGTTTGTACTAGAAATACTGCTTTACAGATCATCTACCATATTTTCAGTCTTCTGATGAATACCTCAAAAATATTGATAATTTTTCATACATTTTAAACAGTTCCCAACAAGAACAACCCCCAATACTCTTTGAAGCGTCACAAACCTCTTTAGTTGCCTGCAGGAGCTCTGTTGCATTCTGTGTGGCACATGATCACAAGCTGGAGAAATAAAATGAACCTACCAACAGTGAATAAAACCTAAGTATCACTTGTATCAACTGTGTCTTACACTTGGGCTAAGAAGCAAAAAAGATTCTCTGAACACCAGCTGGAGACTAATTTATAGCTATCAGCACTTTACTCATGGTAGACATATGCTTGGTATTTGTTGGTATGGAACTATTAAAATATTACAGCATACCCATACTTTAAATTCACAACTCCCAAAGAGCATGCCATTATACTCAGACATAAGAAATCATTAACACACTAACAAGGCAGCAAGAATACTACAGGGAAAATAAAATTTGACTTAGTTATCTGCTTCATAAAGTACATCAATGAGTACAGAGAGAATGACTGTTTCTGTCAGTGCATTTACATGGCCCCATTTATTACTCTTTTCATAGCCTTTCCAACTCTATTTCTTATTTAGTCGTTACTTAAATCAGAGATCAACAAGCAAGGTACGCCATGAATTCACAAGTTTATCTGACAAGAATGATATTGTACTGGCTCTGCTTGTGATGGAGTTAAATTTCCTCCCAGCAGCCTATATACTGCTGGGCTTTGCATTTGTGGCTACGGCAGTGTCAGTCCCAGACTAGAGTTTTGGCTCTTGCTGAACAGTCCTCATACACTACGGGGGACACCCTTCTAGCTCCTCACCACCAAGAGCCTGGGAGTAGGCTGAGAGTGTACCTATGTTGTCCACATTTGCCAGTGTTGTGCTGGTGTTACTTTGATTCTGGTGTGGGGAATTTTTGTTGTTGATGCAAGTGAAGTTAGTGAAAAGTGTTTAATGAGCTTATATTTTAATGGTGATTCACAAATATGTGTTTCAAAGAGGTGTGGAGTGGAATATACTAGGTGGCCCCATGTGCTGTCAGGTGGCTGCAGGGGCCTCTTGTGAGGACCCACTGCAAGGCACAGCCCAACCCCACAGCCAAGGTGGGGACACCTTGCCTGAAAGCATATTTAAGAAAGGGCAAAATGCTCCACAGCAGCCATGAGAAAGAGAAGTAAAAATGTGAAAGAAAAAGCCTTGTGGGCACCAAAGTGAGAGAAGAAGGAGGGGGAATATGTGCTCCAGGAGTCCAAAGAGAGGCTGCCCTGCAGCTCATGGAGACCACACAGACTTATCCTGCAGGACTGCAGCTTATGGGAAGGACCCATGGAGCTATTCATGAAGGACTGTATTTCCAGAGACAGACTCTGTTCTGGAGCAGGGGAAAAGTGTGAGGAGCAGTAGAGAAGAGCTGTTATGGACTGACCACAATCCCCATTCCCCTGAACCACTCGGGGAGAGTAGCATTGAAGGAGTGAAGCTGAGCCTGGGAAAAAAGGGCAGTTTTTCTGTTTTAATTGACGATAAATTAAGTGTCCTCAAGTTGAGCCTGTTTTGCCTGTGACAGTAGCTGGTAAGTGATCTTACCATCTTCATCTCAACCCATGAGTTTTTCTTATTTTCATCTTACTTTCTCCCATTGTAGTGTTGAAGAGCAGAGAGTGAGAGAGAGGCTGGGTGGGCATCTGACAACAAGCCAAGGTCAACCCACAACAGCCGGTTTGGGATATCGACTTCTCAGTCCCAGATTTGCACTGTGGCTTTAGTCCATATACCCTGTGTGCATATTATGTTCCTAAGTACAGCTATGATAAATCTAACAGCAAGAAATCATCTCCATTCTACATTTTTTTTCCCACTCACAGCTTGAATAATCTTTTCACTCTGTTATGAGCATACTTTCAAAGGTCTAAATGTCACCAGTGAAGCTTCTTCCTTGCAAATACTGATATTGAACATTGGTGCCTTTCATTCCATTCATCAGTGGAAAGCAATATTTTGTCAGTAATCCAAGCAATTCTAACTGACAAAATCTGTGCTCCTAATGTCTGTCATTCAGGCATCATAATTGTAAAATCAATTTTCACCAGCACCATCAGTACAATGCAATGAATACTATCATAGATAGAGAGCATAAAACACAGAAGGAAATTAAGCAGTAAAGGTATCAAAAATTTTGGGATCCACAGCTAAAAATAGACAGACACATTAAAGTTTAGTACCACATCAGTTATGGGAATACTTATGATTTTACTTAAGTTAGTATTAACGTTCAATTTCTAGCCTTCTCATGTTATATTGTTATAGTACATGATGCAATACATGTAATTTATATTATAAATTAGAATTTGTAATACAGAAAAAGTAGTAAGGAAGTATCATAACATCCACAATGCAAGAAATATAGCTAAGAGGGATCATTACCTTACTCTACAAAATTTGTTTAGTATTTGAACTAAAAAAAAGTTCAAGAGAATTGTGGAATGATAAGAAGGATCTGGTAAAGTACCAAGCATATGCAAAATTTTGCAGTGTGTTTTCTGTTGCATCAGAACAATGTCACTAAAATATGCTTCTCCCAGATTGAACCATTATATATATGCAGCTCTTATTCAAATATATTTGTATTGAGGTAAAATTAGGATAATATTAAATTGTTTTTAAATATAACCTCACCCTTAAATTCAATATAATCTCAAAACAGAGGTGAGGAATATGCATCACATATTAATTTACTACTTCAAAAAGTTGAAAAAATTCCTTAATGATATTATGGTAGGAAATTTCTTACAGTGAGCTAATAAATCTCGCAAATATGTGTTTGTGCACTCCAAACTAGTGCCTTAGTAAATGAATAAACTGGAGGTTACAATAGAATTTTCATATCTATAGTCTTGCCCCGGGGCTAATCTTAAGTCTTATAACTGCTTAAAATACTGTGTGGTTTTAATAGAAAATAGATGCTTTTACTTCCTTTAATAGCTGACAGCTCAAAAAGGTGCTTGCTTATCTCCTGAAATATCTAAACAGTGTCAGTGTATGAAAGCTCCTTTTATATATCTCCTAGGTGACACTTAATATGAATTCTATTCAGATAACATCCTTGTTGTCAGTCAAACAGAAAAAGAAAAAAAAAAAGTATCCACATGCCTACACCCAGTAGTTACACTAAAGCCTCCACACAAAAAATCAGTAAGCAGCTTTATATTCCTTCAATTATAATGAAAAAAAAAACCAAACTCAAAAAACCACAACCCAACGAAGCACAAAAAAAGCCCCCAACCCCCTAATAATAATAAACTAAATCTTACATATTTTTAATATTTTGGCTTGTATTTCAACAGTTTACACTAGCTCTGATCAACACCACAGACACTGTCCTTAAACACAGTATAATTATAAAACATTGCTGCATTCCTAGCTTCTTATTACTGCCTGGAAAATCACAACTGGGCAATATCTTGTTGACTGCAGACAGATCTGGCAGTTTATGCCCATGCTTTGCTGAGGCTCTTCCTTTTTAATACCTCTTTTAAGACCTCTTCTTTTTTAAATTCAAAGAGATCATCTGCATGCCTCAATTTACAGTATATTGTTCTGAAGATATCAAAATATGGGAAACAGGTACCTTTTTATGTCTTTCAGTCTCAACTTAGAAATTATAATGACAAACTTTCAAAAATAATAATGCAGTATTTCATCCTACTGAGTTATTGTTGTCTTACACATTTTATTATACGTGCACCTATTTTATATCTGCTTAAGTAGATCTTTAAAAGACAGCCATTCTCTGCCTTCAGAATTCAAGATTAGTCATTAAAATAGAGTGCGTATTATTAGCCTGTATAGAGGAAAAAAATGCTAATCTAAAAAAATGTTCTCTTTTGCTATTCAGTTTGACAGTTGACAATGTATTTTGATCTCAAAATTAGAGTTACTGCAGCCCCATCACATATTTTTTCCTCACTCTTTCTTTAAAATCAAAGCCAAAAGTCTGACCCCCAAGAGGGAAATCTGGACTACCTCTGCCATGTTTATCAATTTTTTACCTGCTTAACACTCGAGGGAACACAAAAAAATAGGAGTTTTAATCACTGGTAGAGGAAATCTGCCCTGTAGTCCCTCTCTTTACAACAGTTTTTTTTTTTTATTGTCTTTAATATTTCCCATTAAGAAATTATTCCACAATGATGTTGGTATAACTGCCAATAATTTCATTTTCAAAAAACCCCACATTTCCAAGTGCAGCAGAAAGCTATGCATTATTATTAACTGCAAATTTGCTTTTAGGTATTGCTATCAATTTTCCCTAAAAATTGCTCTAAGTACATATCCACCCTGCCCTTCTTCCAAACTCCCATAACACTACAAGAGATAAGAAAATGTGGATCAATTTCAAAGTGAATATAGCATTGGGTTTAGCCCTAGCTGCTTTCCTATCAGCCCTAGATTCTCAAATCTTTAGAAGGTAATATGAGAAATTTAACAGAGGAGGACAGTATCAAACCTATGTATATTTTAAAATCTTCCTACAAATTTTACAAAATCTTAAAATCTAATTCTAAATGTCCACCGTTAAAAATAGATACCATAACCAATGTTTTTTTTTTTCTTTTCAACTGATAACCAAATAAAAAATTTCATATTAAGCATGTGTATTAGAAATTCTGTTGATATTTTACCATGTGACTTTTACCAATGGATGACAGTTGTCTTCAGATGCCAGGAGGAAAAAAGCACCAGAATCTAAATGAAAACTCGAGCTAGCTTGCTTGAAATCTGACTATCCCAACCCACTGAGTAGCTAAAACATATTGGAATTAAAGTTTTCACAAAATTCTCAAATAGAATAATGTGTAAGAACCAAAACATATTTACTTTTCATGACAGATTAAATTATAACGTTCTGTTAAAAAAAATGGTTTTTCAATCAGTGAAATTCTGTTGAAAGTTTATTGACAGCTGCACTGAATCAGGACAATAAAAATGCTCTAGTCGTATAAAGTCTTAAATTAGATAATGGGGTATTTTAAATTCACGCTGGAGCTGGAAAACAAGGTTTTCAACTATTTTCGACACGCATTTGAAACGACCTTTTTGTTCCACTTCCTGAATATTATTGTCCTTCTCATGGCAATACAAAATGCTCTATCTTATCATTAGCCCTACTGGACATAGAAATATTTTATCTTTAAGGCCAGAATCTGACAAAAATGCTCACATAATAAATATAGACTGCCTCTGCCCCTAATATAAGTATTAGATTGTAAAATAGCCATTTCTGTCAGGTTATCTGAAAATATTTAGGTCAAGTGCATTGTAACAAACTAGCAAGTATATTTTCCCTTTTCCCTGCTGCATCAGAAAGGTGAAAGTTATCTTTCTATTTTTTGCCCTCAAACAGGCCTCTTTTCCTGTCATTCCAGCACAAACATCAGCAAAAAAGAAAATGTAACTACACATTCAAAGGAAGAAAAAGCCAAGGACAGATTTCTTTTGTATCACTTACTGCATGACATGAATAATTGAGTGAGTCTTTTTTCTCTTCAGTTTCTATGTATAAATCCCATCATTCAGAGTGAAAACACTACCCCCACTCAAACTGTTTACAGATGTTATTAGAAACCATAAACCCAAAATCACATGCCTGAAAACCTATTTTGAAAATAGTGAACTTCTGAAGAGCATATATTAATTACACAACTTGCCTTTGAAGGACAAGAAGTTTAATCTTTCTATATTAAGAACAATTAATTTTTTTCTTTTGTCTAAATATTTTTTCATTAATTAGTAATTATATATAATACTAATGCACCAGAAACGTGGTTGAAGAAAAATTAAGGAAGATTAAGAAAATGCAACATCATATTTTAGCTGCCTGAAGAGGTATACTGCAGGAAACGATCCTGAAATACATTCAAATGCTTCAGAAATGAACAATTAACAACCTGTGAATTAATGATTTAGAAAGTTTATTATAGATACATTTGATAAACTGCATTTACACCTAGCTAATCAGAAAACTATTGCTTAAAGCTGTCCCAGGATGCTGATTACTATCACCACGTGAATACTAAAGAGCTAGGCAATTTTGCTCATAGCTGGAGTTTTGTACATCAGACAAGAAAAGCTTTTTTAATAAAGAAGCTTTCTTTGATTCAGAATGGCCCCCAGTGCTATCCAAAATGACAGCTCAATGTTCATTACATGAGGAAAATACAGCTCACATGTATAATGTTGGAGTCTGACATCTTAATGCAACTGATTCCAGCAAGATGCTACAACTGTAGCTCAAGGGAGTGAATTCCCCTATTGTTGGCATTGAATCACTTGCTAGACTGGCACAGCTGGCCAGTGGCACAGGAGCTGGACCAAAGCCCACAGGATGCTCCTGGCTGCCAGGTCCCTAGAGGACACTGCATGAGAAGCCAAGCTGGCAAAAAGTGGCTGCCATCACTGTCCACCCCCCCCCCAGCCAGTGAGCGGCACAGCAGGTATTTGGAATCCGTGGCTGCCACCACCATCTCCTTTATTGCATTCTCCTTGACAGCAGCAGCCCACCTCACTGTGCCAGGCAGAGCCCACAGTGACAATCACTGGCGTGGCAAGAGGTGCTGAAGAGAGGGAAGCCATAGTGAAGTAGCTTTAGCACTCTTGCAGCAAACAAGGTTGTCATGTAGGGCAGCAACACTGGGGATGCTGGGTGGATCAAGAGAAGTCTGTATTTTCCCTCAGTTCCAAGAAAAGCACCAATGTAAGACAGACTCTCAAAAGCTTGAATGCTGGTATTTCCTACCTGAAATCACTCAGGTTCATCGTTCCTGAAGGTGTTCATATTTCTACAGAAAAAGGGAGTAAAAGATCAATTTTTTCATCAGTCAGTGAAAGAGATTATTGGATGTACTTACATTACACATGCAAATGACCTTTTTTTAAATCCAACTTCATCTCCCTTGAATCCCAGCAACTTACTCAGAGAAGGGGCAGAGCATAACTACTTTAAATATTTTAAAAATTCACCTGGAGGAGGAAAGAAGTCAAAGAGTGGGATCAAATTCTGATAATCTCTCACCTTGCAGAAGTCTGAGGCACTTTGCCTGCCCTGGCATCTCAGTCCTGAGTCATCACCTGAGACTGACAAGCACTCCTTCCCCTCCTAGTTCCACATAATTTGAGGCTTTTTCACTGAACAGTTTGCTGTATCCAAGCCCAGGATAAGTAATAACCAGTGAATCTCAAAAGGTTTCAAGGTTTAATTCAAAGAAACATCTGAAGGGACTTAAATACCTTCAAACATAATGAGCTGAATAGCTCATAGGAATCAGGCCTCTGTTGACGTTTCCAGAAACTTATTTTCACAAGGATTAAAATATGACAATAGCCTTTCCTGTTATTTCAATATTTCGTTATATTTTCCTAAGCAAAACTGGACATAATGGGGGGGGAGGGGAGAGGGGAAGGTGACACATGGAATACATGGAATGTATACGACAACAGAGAATGAAATTAAAGACAGGCAATTTAAAGGATCCTCAGGTTTCAAACAAAAAATTCAAAGGTTTTTAGGCAGCTGGTTCATTAAACATAGTTTTCAATTTTGTTGTCATTTTCTTCCCAAACATTTTAATCAAGACAAGAAACAGCTCGATGTTCTATCTTAACAATATCACATCTTTGGTAAGTGTAAGTTCTTCTTCAAAATTCTTTTACTTGAAAATTGATTGTTTGGGCTACTAAATCAGCTTAAATCTGAATTGTTGAATTATTATTCTTGGATAACATAATCTTTGTCTACAAAGACTATTTATTTTCCATAGACCATGGCCTGATACATAAGCTTTGCTTTAGTCTCAGTATGGACATAATATAAGATAGGCAGAGATGTCGCTAATTTGCTATATGCAGCCTTGAAATTCAGTCACAGATGAGGTTTTTAAAATAAACAAAGCTGATGGCATCATTCTGTTCAAACACACATGTAATTTTTTTAGAACAACCTTTCTAAATGTACATTTTTCTTGAATGATAATTTTAGTTGTTTGCAAAGTGCCGGCCTGTGTGATTTTCAAGTTCTGTGATGGGACTACTCATTACTGTCATACCTGCACCCTTGACAATTCTACCCCCACGGGGTTAAGTTCTGTTTAATAAGCAATTTCATTCCTATTCTCCATGCAGTGGCTGTCCTCTGCAGTCATGGTGCTACGTCACCCTATGACACAGTTAAGGTAAAAGCGCACTCTGGAACAGATTGTTCCCTGCTGTAATTCCTTTGAAGCCAACTCATTTTCATCAAGGATGAACTCAGATCACAGACTTTTAAATTGATTGAAGGTAATCCAATGACTTCTTGTTTCAAAAAAAAGCTCATGAAACTTTTTCATGTATTACTATGTACTATGTCAAGACAAGATTATTTCATTTTTATTATTAGCCTAATCTAAAATATACAATAGTTTCTGAACTTTTCAAGACACCATTACCTTTTATATACCTGAAGTAAAAAGATGACAGCAATAAGTGGATTTAATAAACTGATAGAGACCGGAGACCCAGACCTGCTAAGTAGGCCTTGGTTTTGGTTACTTACCTAGAGTATCCAGAACACAGGAAGCTTACAATTACTTCATCACACGCTAAGTCAGTTATCCTTACTTTTCTCTTAAATATAACATCTTTTTCCATTCCCTTTCATTTTGCCTTGTGTTGCTCAATATTTTTGACCTCTGAATGCAAATGGCAGGAGCTATTCCAATTGTATTTGAATATTTTGTTCTCTGGATGTCCATGTCTTAACTGTCTCTAACAGGGCTGGGAGGTTGCATAAGTCTCAGGGATATAGAAATAACTAAACTTTCACAACAAATATAATACCAAGAGCAGAGAAGCAGTATTTCATGTGATGTCAAAAATGAACCCTGAGAGTATGCTTGAACTGGAAGGGGAAAGTAGGCAATCCCATAAAATCAAAAACAAACAGTCCACAAACATTTAGTATTTCAATGAACCAACAAGGAGGCTACAGTCACACAAACTGTATCATGGTAACAGATACCAAATGATTTCCCCACACACACAAAATATTAAAATTACCATGCAAATAGTAGAACAAAAAATATCTACCATGACATTGTCAAAGTGAGGTATGTGGCTGGGAGGTATTTTGTCTTGAAAGACAGATGCTTTATGCTCAGTAAGGCAGGAATATGTTTAAAATCCTCTATTTAGCATAGATCCAGCCTCACCTTGAGTACTGTATGCGGTTCTGGGCCCCATAATTAAAATACATCCAGAGGAGGGCAAGAAAGCTGGTGAAAAGGCGAAAGGCACTTCCAGGCAGGCCAAGGACATTGGCTTTGTCTGGTTTGGAGTAAAGGAGACTGAGGGGTGACTTCATTGCTGTTCACTGTTCACAGCTTCTGGAGGAGAGGAAGAGGAAAGGGAGATGCTGATGTCTTCTCCCTGGGATCCAGTGACAGGATATGTAAGAATGGCTCAAAGCTATGTACTAAGGCTGGTGAAACACTAGAACAGGCTTCCTACAGAGGTGGCCAATGCCCCAAGCTAG
The DNA here is from genome assembly GCA_013400055.1 of Nycticryphes semicollaris. NCBI lineage: Eukaryota > Metazoa > Chordata > Aves > Charadriiformes > Rostratulidae > Nycticryphes > Nycticryphes semicollaris. Next base: position 90,274 of record VXBJ01006142.1, read on the forward strand.
TCAGTGTTTAAGGGGTATTTGGACAACCCTTAATAAGCTTTAACTTTTGATCAGTCTAAATGTATTTAAAACGTGGCCAGACAGTTGGACTAGATGACCATTGTAGGTCCCTTCCTACTGGAATTGTTCTATTCTTTTCTATTCTAAATCTTTAAAATTTCAAAACCTCATAGAACAAGACAGCTATCCCCTGATAACCTACAATCAAAGGAGATTTTCTGTTGGTTAGAGAGGTAGGACTTGACCCATTTTGATGAAGCAAAGAGCATGTTCTCTTGCTCTTGAATGACCAGTTCTCAGCCATACAAATAGCAAGAGCTGAACACTATCTTTTCTCCTTGGTCATTTCTCCAAGCACACTGCCACGTTGGATCTGCCAAACTTCTCTCTCCCTTTCTTGTACCATTCCCAAAGCAGTTTGCCCCAGGAGATAGAGACAAGCTCCAAGTTAGCGGCAATGGTCTGGCAGAGAACTGGAAGACTAAGAGGTAAATTTACTCTCCAGCTAAATCTATTTTGTTGTTTTGTTGCAAAGGGTGTGAATCAGTCATGAACAGAAAAGGTCCTTACACCATGGAAAAAAAATCAGGTGATAGCCTCTGATTGTGCACACATGAGCGACACACTTTTCAACACCTGGACTTCTTCAGAATACCACTATATCAAACAAGCTGTGCTTGGCCAGAACAAGCTCCATCTTGCCCATCTTTTCCTATCCCTGATGACTGTCAACAGTAAACACCTACGTATAAAAACTGAGAAAATATATGGCAATGCTTTTTCCTGAATATTCTCCCAGCCCTTGACTACAGAAGAAATTTCTGTGGAAATTCAGATCCCGCCTAGTGAGAAAGTGTATCCCATCTCATTCTAAATGAAAGGCACAAAACAAACTGAATTGTAACAGTTTCTGTTCCCCAGAATTAATATCTGTATTGCTGGGGTAAAAAAAAATAAAAATTAGAAGTCAACGTACCAACTATATTGCAGAGTCTTTAAGCATTTTTACCATCAGTCATGCATCTCCTAGATGTCAATATCTCATGTTCACGTAAAGACAGGAACTCAACAGGGTTACATATCCAAAGTAATAATTGATTGCTTTATTTATAATTTCTTTAATATTTTTTTTAATAATTCAGTGGAGAAAAATGTACTTTTTAGTGCACTTGACGTATTGTTTTATTTGTTCATCCTACATCAATACATGTTTTCTCCTTATTTTCCCACAAGAATCCACTATTGATATAAAACATTCTACAATTAAGAATATTTTTGATATCTAATTATTTGGTGCCACCTTAAAATTGCAGGCTTTCCAGATAGACATATCCTTCCCTGATACAAAATTGAATGCATCTTTGAAACAGAGCTTGAATGTTGTACTAAGGTTGCACAATAATCATATTTCTTAACAAGGCTACCACCTCCTGTGTATAAATAAAACTTTGATATTTGGTATGCATAGCATTATTGGACATATGCCAAAGTTCCTTATAGCAGCTGGCTAATTGGAGTATGATTTTAGATACTATAGCATCTGTTCTTAATTTTGTCACTTGTCTGCCATGCCAAAATCACTCACAGGAGAGGAATATACAATTAAAACTTCTCCAATGTTCCAAGAGTGGCAAGAATGTGAATAGCATACATGTAACAGAACTAGACTAGGTGGGTCTTTGGCCTATGTGTTTCCTGAATTCAATTGATCTCCAGCAAGGCTTCATTGCATCCCTCCCACAACATCTAAATGTAGTCACCTGTGACACAATGAGCTCACTGCCCGAGAAACAGAAACAACAGAACAGAATGAAAAGTTCAAGTTGCTATACAAGACCCTTGTATAAAGTCATTAAATCAAGGAAATGAAAATGCAAGAAACCTAACAGTGTCACTGCCTTGCATTGTAATCATTCCCCTGCACACTTTCATACGTCTTCCTCTGAGACCCAATCTACTAGGAGTTAAGTAACTATATGAGAACATCAAACCTCGTTAATTTCTACAGTCTCTGCCTTCAGAGATGAAAAAAAAAACCGCTTCAAATTACTACAGGAATATACATTAAGATGCAAAAGTCAGAATTCATTTTACTCAAAAGAGTAGCTTAAGAATTTTACAGTGATCATGTGACTTGAGGAGTCAACATTTTCAAATGCTCAAAAGTTGCAATGTTACAAATAAAGCCTTTATTTTGCTTCCTAGACATAAGTTTAATTTCTCCCTCTTGCAGCTGCCAGATATCAAGAAGCTCCACTCTTTCCTCCTTAAGCACATCAGCTTTCCAGCCTGACTTTACTCCATGCACCAGATTATGGACCAAGATTCCTCTTTGCATACTATCACACCTGGATGGACGAGAGATACAGCCTGTGAAGACAGGATAGCCAGAATCTTTATGTGATTCGTGCTTACTCAAGGTCATTATCACTTTGATCTTAGAAGAAGCTGGAGAGTAATGTTTATCATCATTATTGAGAGAAGCCTGTAAGTTCAGATCTCCTGAAAATGCTGGAAGAACACAGCCATTTCTGAAAAGTGAAAAATACAGTTCCTTCAAAGGAGAACGAACATCAATCTCTGCTTAAGAAGGTGTAAGTAGCAGAAGAAGATACTGTCTTCTTAATATTTTTTTGACAACGTAAGAACACCAGAACATGTCACAATTCACCACTGTTAAAACGTTGAAACCTATACCTTGAGGATGATTTGTTCTGTTCATTCCATACTCTTGCCTGAAGATACCTCTTGTTCTCCAAGGACTGCATGCCTAAATGAAACAGCAGCAAAAGTTACATGAGGAAAATGTGACCAAAGGACTCAGTCTTAACTATGTGGCCCTGAACAGTCACAAACTCTGGAGAAGAAAAGGTCCCCAAGCCAAAGAAAGATTATCGTGTTTTGTCCCTGTTTACAAGCAAGTTAGGAAGTACATCAAAAAGTTGCTGATGGAGATAGTTGCTACAGTTCAACAAGAAATACAGAAGTTAGTGCTTTTGAAAATGAGATCTCAGTATCAGCAGTTCAACACTTCAGTACCTAAATGGGAATGCTAGAGATACTCTTCCAGAAGAAATTGTTCATTTTCTCTTTGGAGTACCACCATCACTTCAGTGCTTTAGCAGAAAAGCAGATGGAAATACACCTCAAGAGATCAGTTGTGTTCTTGTTGAGAAAGACTTAAAATAGCAGAAGAGAGATCAACATTAGGGATTCTATGTGCCAAAAGCTAACTTCTAGTACTGTATGATTACTATTCTTCACTAGTCTTAGAAGAGAAAATTTGCATTGTCAAATGTTTTTAATGTCAACCGTTATCACTTTTGGAGGTGATAATTAGCCAGCTAACATGACATGAGGAATATAAACTGAACACATAATATGTTCTTTTCTAACTAAAAGAAGAAGAATAATTACTCTTCCATTGTTGCAACATCCCAAAGTCAATAAAAGACAATGGGTTCTGAAAGCAGAGATAAAACAGGATATATGGAAGGCATCCATCAGCAGAAATCTTCAGTTCAGCCTAACTTCCACCAGAGCTTGAATTCCATCTGCAAAATTCAGTTCTACCAATATTCTCCTATTGAGCTCTGTCCACAACAGGTCCAACAGATTATTTTACGTAAATATACCTGCAGATTATCTCATAACCAACTTCTCAGAATTTAATCAGCAGTAATCTGGTCATATACTTACCTTTTTGGCATGATAAAAGTTATTTTTTTTTTCATTAGATCTTATTTTGATTTTTATACTTACTGCACCTACAGAACCCACTAAAATCAACTTAATTCTCCTTACTCTAAAACTGAGCTGTCTGCTAAACCTATTTCAGAGATAACAATTTGCTAGATTTATAGTGACTATGTTCTAAATTGATCTAATTAACGTGTCTTGAGAACAAAGGTTGCAAGACCTATTCTGATTAAAGCACCAATATTTACAATCTATGGGGGTTTTTTTTCTGAAAAAAACTCCCTTGAGGCTGAGGTTGTTTATTGTTTTGCCTGAGGTTCATAACTTCGAGAGGCAGAGGGTACAGTATCAGTTAGTTATCCTTATAGTTGCATTTAGAAATTATTTAAATGACTACAATTTTTTGTGATATTCTAGCTATTACTAATAAGGGTAGAAAATACCATGCATTTCACAGCAGTATCAGGTAGTATATGCAAAAAAAATAAGAAGGAGGGGAGAGTGTTGAAGGCCTTTATTTGGTCTTGTGTTTAAGAAGGAGACCCCCGCACACCAGTAAAAATCAGTACTTTTTTTCAGTTTTGGAAACACAGAGGCATTTTTTGTTGTTGTTTTAGAGTGCTAGCCAAACCAACATGTTGAAGTGGGCCCATGGTATGGTTGAGAGGAGATGTTTGGCAGGGGTTGGATAAGGAACGAGGAACTATATTGGATGTGATATCACTCTGAAGTGGATTATCTTCCCAGCATTGCTATGGTGCCTTACTTTGTCAGGGACTTCCCACTGCAAACGGCTGGGGGCTTTGGGGACTGGTTCAGCAAAATACCTGAACATCAAATATGTCCTTAAATGTATCTATACAAAACACCCTAGTGTAATATTTCACACACCTTTATACCAGCTTAATCACTAGGAGCTGACTACAAAAATCATGTTGCACATATCCTCAGTACAGAAAAACACCAGAAAATAAGTTCATGACACCTGCCCCAATATTCAGAAATGCACTCTGCAGGACAGATAGCCTGAACTATTTGCCACGCTGCCATTGAAAATACCACCATAATGAGATCAAATATTTCTATACTATACTTGTTTCCATTATAAGCAAGACACTAGGTTACATTCCCCATAAAGTCAACTAGTCAGGGGAAAGAAAACAAAATCCCAGACACAACAACACTACACACCAAAAAAAAAAAAATTAAAAAACCCAACAAAACCAACCAAACAAAAACCAAAAACACCAACCACAAAAAGCCAAAAAACAAACCCACCACCAAAACACAAACAAACCACAAGAGAGAGACTTTCAAGTGTGCAACCCAAGATTTTGCCTTATCTAGATTCTTAGATCATTATGCCACAACCACACTCATATTCGAGCATAAGGATGACTGTAGGCATGTTAACTATGCCCCTGAGCACCTCAATATCACTGACCATTAAAATTCAGCAAGCCACTGCAGCAGCCACTCAAGTGAATGAAGGTACCAATGCCAGTACCCTGAATGCCAACTATATAAACTGTTGACAATATATACAAACTCAAAAAATGCAAAGTGTTTTCTGTGTGAACAGCCACACAACAAGGCTACTCTTGTGACCGTTCATAGCTCAATATTTTGTTGGACAGAAGGCTATTTTTTATTCAAAAAACAAGATTCACACAATCCATTGCTGAGATTTTGTCTGCCACTATATAAGAGTATCCTGTGTAAATTAGAGAACATAAGTTCATTTTCAAATGGAGAGCCAGAAGATTCAATAGTTTCATTTAAAGGTTTCAGACAGGGCCAGGCTAATAAGTTAGCTATCTGTAGTGAGGGAACTGAAGCTTATGGTTTTTTGAAGAATAGGAAGAACTGGAAAACAATTTCAGTGTTTCACTTTCTTTCCTTCATCTTCTGTGATAAGCGAACAAAAAAATTCCTTAACTCTTTCCCCTCTATTTCACTGAGGATGGATGAAATGGAACAGAACAAATCTAGAGAAACTTTGTTACAAAATAGATCATCTTGACCAGGCTGAATGCAAACAAGAGGCTACAATATGAGACACTGGTAGCAGCATCCTAGGATAGGATCACTCTTAAAGCATACCTAGAGACGTTCAGGGTCTTCACCCATTGTTGAAAATGGAATGATTTCTTCTCAGAAAGCATAAGCAAGAATGAAATCTCTCTAATGATTCTTACATTTACTTTTGCATAGTTCTTCAGTAATTACCATTCTAACTCTAAAAGATAGGGGGTTTAGATCATAACTTTTGTTGACTGAAGAGATAACACATCAAGCATTTATTCAAGAATCTGCTGTTGGAAAATCTAAACTGTAGTACCTGAATCTAAGAGCAGCAGAATTGCTGAGCATTAGCCATATTGCCAGGTTCACAGTCAGTACTCAAGTTACGGCAACAAGACAGGCATTCCCTATTGCTATGTCATCAATATAACCTTTCAAAATTATCTTTCCATCCGCTGAACCAGTTAGTCCCGAGAAATAGCAAAGACAAGGAAATAATGTCATTGTACATCTCTACTTTATTCCTGAGGTGCAATTCCAGTTAATGTGGACATATATTACTTTGACATCTGTTTGAAAGGTCAGCTTGGGCTTCACAAAGCTGGCAAAATTTGTCAGGAGGCCGTAGTCAAAATGGCTGCCACAAACCACAATGCTCCACAGAACAAGCAGTACCAAATTATCTCATTTAATGCCACCCAAGTTATACATACCTATATGAGATTCAAATACACTTTGGAACCTGAGCAGTGATGTTGTTTGTCCTCAAAATAACCCTTATCAGGAGTGCCTCTATTTTGTGTCCTGTTACATTAACTTCTGTACACAATAGGGACTGAGCAAGATAATTGAAAGACGTCTCACAACAGCTTCTGAACCAGATATTTAAAAGACCCCAGCCAGCTTTACTCACCTTCCAGCATCAATGGCAGTATACCTCAAGGCAGCAAACATAGGGGTATGTTTTTCAGAACCACATTCTATGTGTTTACTTTTTTCTAGAGTATAGCTCAGAAGAAGCTAACATAGAAAAATCTTGGAGCTGAATTTGGCTCCAGTAAAAACAGTGATCCGAATACTGTGGGCATCCAGTACATCAGAAATTTCTTTTTGTTTATTTTAACTTAAGAAACATGAAAATGTAATTTAAAACTTCATCTTTACACTTTAAAATTTTTTAAAAAACACAAGATCACAGAGAAGAAAGAGGACCTTCCTGGGCAACTTCAAGCTTTGGTTTGTCAATAATAGTGAGCATAGCTATTCCTAGTTAGCAAAAAGTTTGCGAGCACCAGCTTGGAAACAAGGTGGCATTCTCTACTTTAAGTAGAACCGGGACACTAATTGGAACAAAATAATCACTTTGCTTGAAGAAAAATCATTGGCTATAGTTGTATTACCAGTCAGAAGGATTTTGAATCACCAATCAGAAGGGTGAGTTTTAAACCCTGATTGATTTCTGGATGCTATGATGAAAAGAAAGCATAGGAGCACAATCCACCCACAGTGCACTTAAAGTAATTCAGAACTGACAGGCAATAAAAGAAATATTGTTCCTCTTCTCATTTAGAAGAACAAGAATAGCTGTATGCAATTTTATTTCTGAATTTGATAAGTGAAAAATGACTCATTTTATTAGACAAAGACCATTTAAAATGTTAAAAAAGCCTGCTGCTATAATTTGCATATTTTGAAAATGAAATTGGTTCATCACAGAACATTTATATATAGCATTATGAGATACATGAAAGCCTGTAGATAGAAAAAATGGTTTACATCATAGTACTTTCTAGTTTTGTGTTACATTAATGATCATTAAAAGTACACGATAAAAATATTATGTAGCTGTTCATATGTTATTTGACATTTTTTACTATCAAAGTAGGCATGATTGGAAGACCAAAATCAAATTCCTCTGGTGACACAAAAATAATCATAATAATAATAAAAAAAAAAAAGACTAAAAGAGAGCACCTGTTTTGAATTGTATGCCTCCTCCATGTATTTACAAATAGCTGTGCCCACCAAAACTATCAGTTTATCACATACGTGACTCACAAAGCCTGCAAACAAATGACCTTGTAGTTCTGTTACATAGCTAGTTCTCTGTGCCCCAAATCAGGAAAGTAATGAAGATTTTACAGGTTGATAGGTTGTCCTAAAATGCACATACCATTATCACTCTCATATACACACACGCTTTTAATTAATGTGTGTTGGTATAGCTGTATAGCTGTATTTCTTCCCTCTACCCTTTGTCCCATCCGTGCCATCAAAAAAGGAATGAGTGGTATGGAGGCAAAATATGGTTACACACCCAATCAGGAAGCAGTTCAGGGAGACTGCCTGGATAGATGTTAATATATATGCAAAGTAAAATCTCAAGATAGGTTTAAAAAAATCATATTGGTACCATTAGAAACTTGCAATAGAATTATTACTTTGCTATATACAGTCAAAACATAAATATCCACTATGATGCCAGTTACCTAATTTTAAAATTTTTATTTAGAAGAAATAATGGGAAAAAAAAAAAACCAAACAAAAACCCCCACTTTAGGCGTTAGAAAACATGATTTAGTATTTAAGTCATAGGGCTGGAATTCAGGACACATAGTTCAAATAAGTTCACTGCAGATTTTTTGTTGTTGTTGTTGTAACTTTAAAACCATCTAATTGAATCTCTCAATAAATCTTTTTTGGCTACACTTCATTCAGGTTATGAACTCTTTGGGGAAAGAAGCGGGGGATTTATGTGTATAAACTTAGCACCTAGCTCACAGGGCCTTTCAATGCCCACTTACACCTGAAAAATAAATAATGAGGTTGCACGAACTTTGTGCTTCCCCCATCACTCACACCTGAAAGAAGTCCCAGTGAACATCTGCAAAGCAAATGGATTACTCTTCTCCCAAAAACTTCCTTCCTTCCTTCAGATGCCTACAAAACACTCAACTGCAGCTAGGAGTGTTGCACCCAGAAACCAGTGTTACCCCAATCGTTATCATGTTGTGTTTTGTTTTACTCTCCCCAATTTCCCTATCCTTTTAGGAATGGATATTCTCTCTTTGGCCTGTGTTTTACACCATCTACAACAAAGAGAGTCCTGATCTATGATTTGGGATTATGGTGTTCCTGTGTTACCAAAAAGCCTCACTTCCACTATACTGGAAGTGTCTTGGGCAGTCACTGCTCCTCCCAGTCCCTAGGGAGCCCACAGCCCATGCAGCACCCTGAGAGAGATTAAGGTATGTTGTTTTTACTCATTTGAAAAATAAGAGTACAGTGGAATCCTACTTAAGCCACCTTGCTTTTATAATTTTACATTTTATAGTAAAATAATTTTACAGTTTATATAAAATTGGTAATAATAAGCACTGCGAAGTTCTAGGCTACAATTTGTTAGCTTTATTTCTCTGAATTTCTCTTGGTCTGTGGTCTCTTCACTTCTATGAATTCCTTCACTGAAATTTAGCTTAAAGGACGACACTGAGCAACCTAATCTAGTTAAAGATGTTCCTGCTCAGTGCAGCGGAGATTGGACTAGATGACTTTTAAAGGTCCCTTCCAACCCAAACTATTCTATGATTCTACAGCTATCTCCACTTCTTATCAGGGTGCAGGAGGGAAAGGGGGAATTGTAATCAAAAGTGTTGCATTTCTTTTCATTTTCTATTTCTTTTTAAGTGAAAATCATTTGAATGCTATCTAACCTAAATTATTGCAAAAGCAGAAAGGGAGAAAGTGAACCACATCTAAAAAAGAGAAAAAGTGAGTTTGGATGAGAAAAAACTTGTGAACAAGGTCTGAAATGAAATGGATTCAGTTTTTGAAGTAAGCTCACTTCCCCTCTTCCACATTTTGAATCATTATCATGTAACGAATCATTTCCATAGAATATTAATATTGCACATAGCTTTTTTAGTTGTTAGGGGATGCAACATTCTAAACTTCTGTGGAAAAAAGGAAATCAGTATTAATAGTTTGTAATATAAAACCTTTATTTGAAGTATGAACTTGAGAAAAACATTAATATTTTTTCTTTTCTTTTCTTTGTGAAAAGCTGCATGTATTATAACATGATAATAGCTTACATGTTTGTCAAAGTTTGTGAAGGAAAGAGCAAAACTGCAACACCCTGAGAGCCAGTTCAATATTTCCTGATGAGATCTTGCTACTGTCAGTAACTCTGAGAACATGCTTCGCCAAGAAGTTGGAGAACAATTAATGAATCAATATGAGGTTCAATTTTCAAATGTGCTTAGAGTGTAATTCCACATGTAATCTCTTACATCCACTTTATGACATTAACCATGCAAATTTTTACACTGGCACAGAGAGTGAAGTGGAGGCTAACGTAGGAAAGATAGCCAAAATTTTAAGGGTTCTGTTCAGAAGAATTATCTCTTTATGACGTTTACAGAAAGCGCAGAAGAACTGAAAATAGTCACATCCAAATTTGGGGCAAAAATATTTGGTGGTTTGAGTTCTTTCTGCCAGTGTAATTTCCATTTTAAAGGTTGGAAATGCAGAGAGGTTGTGATTGGCACCAATTATTAGGTATGAAAGAATCATGAATAGTTTGGGTTGGAAGGGTCCTTTAAAGGTCATTTAGTCCAAACCCCCTGCAATTAGCAGGAACATCTTCAACTAGATTAGGTTGCTCAGAATCCCATCCAACATGACTTTGAATGCTTCCGAGGATGGCATATTTATCACCTCTCTGGGCAACTTGTTCCAGTGTTTCACCACCCTCATTGTAAAATATTTCTTCCTTATATATAGAATCTACCCTCTTTTATTTTAAAGACATTACCTCTCATACTATCACTCCACTCCCTGATAAAGAGCTTCTTCTCATCTCTCTTGTAGCCCATTTAGGCCACTGATGAAGATATTAAACAACTACTGGTGCCAATACAGACACCTGAGGGACACTAGTAGTATAGCAAGAAATTCTGACTTTTAATTCCAATTAAGTAGATGATAACAACTTGAAACATCATGCAAAGATTGCATATGATCAGCAGATAATCAAAGATCCTGTTTACACAAGCTAAAACATTTTAATTCTAAGGATGTGATCGTTACCTTGAGCTGTGAAGCAGTGTAGTCATCTTGTTTTTCATGATAGTCCAGAGAAACACTTTGTGATTCAGCTTTGCATTAGAGCAGCCTGAGAAAACAATTGAGTTACACAGAGAAGAGATCTGAGCAGAGGTTTCCCACTACTCACTGTGACTCTAGCTATCAAGATTCCCTTTTTCTCTCTTTCATGTCAGCAAGCTCTGATTTGGGGAAAAAGTCTGAAACCTTGAAATGAAGAAAGAAAAAAAGCCAAAACCCTGCACACTGAAGCTTAGAGAAAACCTACAGGTTTTTCTGGAAATGTGTAGCCATCTTTTATGCAGCCTTGCTCTGAGTATCTGAATGTTGTCAAGGACAGCCCTAGACACAGATGAAGTCAGTAGTTGCCTAAGGCAGGACACTGCAGAAGGCAGCAAGAGAACCATGACTACTTTGTCTTATCAGTCTGTGCCAGTTCCCCAACATGCCAGGCTTATTATTACAGTTGTCAAGCAGAAAAGCTTTTGGGAGGAAAATAAAAAAGTTAAAAATATATATGTATCTCCACCACTTTTTTCTTATTCTTCACCTTGAAAGGAGGTTTACACCAAAAGAAAAAGTGGGAAGCAAAATATATGCTATTCACAGTCAACTATCCAAAAAGCTTACAAATTTGGAGATGCAATGTTGCATATCCAAAGTAGAATCCCAAGTCATTATCAGCACATTATCAGTTAGACAGATGCTCAGATAACTGAAGATGGTTTTGAACTTCTAAGTTCTGTGGAAACTTCTCCAACAAATGGCATCTCCTAAGGTATTAAGCCTACCTTTATTAAATCAAGCACTGTTAAGCATAAATTGTTCACTATTGACCCAATTATCTAACTTGTGTGTGTACTTGCCTGCCCACATGTACTCGGGCAAATGCTATAATTATCCTGATGACTCACAAATGGAATTTTCATTTTACCTTGCAAGTACCGGAAAGCAGTGGCTAGAGCATGACTTGATTATATAAATGCTACCTTATTTCCAGGAATGACGACAGAGCTGGTGAAAAGTATCATTAAATATAGCTCTAAATAAGCCACTCTCTTCAGTAGATAGAGAGAAAACAAAAATCAGAAAAACAGTGAAAGAAGAAAACAAAAGAGGAAAGACCTGAAAAAAATAATAGATCACCAAAGCCCCATGTAAAAGCTGGAAGACAATACCCCACCAATATAATGAAATTAAAAGCCTTAGTGGGAAGGATTTTAATGTGGGAAGACAATAAAACATATTACATAATATAATACTCAAAAGGCAGGAAACATTGATTCTTCTCCTCCAGTTCCCTAATGTACTTAAAGCCACTAATTTCAACACAGACTATACATATGAAGCCACTGAAAAGTCCAGCTCTTTCTCTTAGTACTCATTCTGACTTGCACTCAGCAGATTACCTCCAGATTCCTTTTCAGAAGGGCACTTATTTCAAATGTCGTGTGATTGGAGAATAAAAGCTTTTTTTTTCCTTACAGATATGTTATGCCATGGCAAAGTCCAGCTCCAGATTGTTCTGCCTTCTGAAAACTTTAAATCATGGAAGTCAGTTGGTGAAAAGGACGTGAGAACATTTCTATAGCTATTAAGAGAAACAGATGCCAATGTCCTTAAGTTCTGCACAGCAGGACTCAACAGGTAACATCACCTTTGGTTTCATCTGGCTTCCCTTTTTTTAAAAGCATTGTTATAAAATACACATAATATTTGCTTAGAAATTGATCAGTGAACTCACAGCTACTGTAGCTACATCTCCACAGCGTGCTATCATGGTTTATGAGGGTAGCTCTGTTTAGAAAAATGTTGAAGCCAATATGCATGAGACTTTTCATAATAGTTATCAATGATCATGATAACTTTTAATCCACCTAAGGATTATTAGGTTACCAATAATAATAAAAAAATTCACATCTTCTAATTATAAAGTTTCAAGATTTCTAGAAAAGTAATATATATTTGGATATAGTTTTGGTTCCGATGCATGAAACTGAATTCAGTGTTCTGTATATGTCTTTTTAAATGTTTATTCACTCATTTTAAATCTTGATTAGAAGTCAGTAGGAGGTGGGAGGGTTGTTTTGTTCTGTTTTTCAATTTCTGTATAAGGAAGAATGTATTATTTTTCCTAGGACAAATCCTAGTCTTGATAAAAATACAGGAGAAAAAATGCAAAACCATTTTCTAGAATTTAAAAAGACTAAAGCATCAAATAACATGGCTTTGTCAAGAACAAAGCTTGTTAAGCCCATCTAAATGCCTTTATGGCGGTGTAACAGGTCTTACAAAACGAGAAGCTGCAGTAAGTGGATGCAAAAGAAAGAAAAAAATTACTGACAGAATACCAGTGTTTCACAGTAAAACTGTGTTGAAGGATGTATTGGGTTACAGTGGTCTCTCCAGGATCTAATACTATTTAGTACTGTCAGCAGACTACGGTAAAGGTAATAGATTTATGAGACTGAAGGAAGATATGCAGCTAGAACAGACTGCAAATACACTGAGGGAAATACTGTAACTCCAAACAAATTAGAAAAATGGCCTAAAAACCCCAGGAATAACAAAAATAATTAAAGATACATGCTTATGGGAATAATCCAACTCACACAAATAGAGAATGGTAAAATTGACCTTAACAATCTAGTCCATAGTGAATCATGACCTGAAAACAGTCAACAGTGCTGTAAAATACCTGGAGAACACCACGCAGAATGAATAAACAGGAACGTAATAAAAAAGTAATGCATCTTCTTCAGTCCACACTGTTAAGTCTTCAGTCGTAAGATCTTGCTCAGTTTGGGGTTCCACAATCCAGGAACAGCACAATCAACTGCAAACAATCCAGAAAATGATCAGAGATCTCAGAAAACTATGCTATGAGAAAAGGCTACTAGGAAGGCTGAGGAGAAATAAAATAACTGTGCTCAAATGCGTAAATGGATGTTACAAAGAGGGGAAAAAAAGATGTAAATGTAACAGGGTGAAAGTGCAGCAAGAAATAACTACATTAGACCTCTAGGAAAACTTTCTAGTGGTGAAGAAAGTGGAACACCAAAACATATCCCATGAGGAGATGTTTTCTATCACTGGAGGCCTTTAAGGATACAATAAACAAACACCTGTCAATATTTTTATTTATTTACATGTTCTTGTTCCATCATGAAAGGAGACTATCTATGTGATCTCTGACAGGCCATCACATCTTATTATTCTTTGTTTCATTAAATCTACAACTTGCTTTCAAATTGGAAGAAAGGGAAGAAGACAAAAGAAACAGGAAACACGCAACAGATTTTTTTTTTTCATTATTTATATAAAACTACTAATTTTCAACATTGATGTAAATATGAAAGTTTAAAAAACATATTGCAAAATATTACTTGGTCATTAGCATTACTGCAAAATACCACATCCTTGTACGATTAGTCATGATTTTATTTTGTACCTCAAGAAACATGATTTCGCCCTCCTGCCTCTACACCACGACCACCCCCCATAGAAGAGAGAGAAATCACTTTTGGTTTATGCAATTTGGAGGCAAAAAATTTTTGTTCCTAAAGTAATTATTTTACATGTTATTTCAAATGCAAACTAGGATCATATTAGCTATGAATGTGGCATAAGCAAAACAGGCAAACTGGTGTGAATAACTCTGTATTATCATAGTACTTGATATCAAGAAAATAATTTCAGCATTAATTGTAGTATCAACTTGTCAAAGTATCTAACTAACAACAATCTGCTTTAAAATCAATTATGCACTTTCATATCCAGCCCAGACTCATTCAAGAAAGGACATCATAATACGTGTTTTCCAAAGTAGACTTTATCTGCATATTCTAAGCTATTTCCACATATACATAGAATCTTATTCCTTTTATATCTTTGCTCAGACTGTCTCCTGATGACTTATAGATGTTCTAGATTTGGATTCTTCCCATCCTACTTCACAATTATGCATACTTCAGTTGTAGTCAGGTCACATTTCTGTAAGGAAAATAGCTTTGCTTGTATGCATTACAGAAGTCCAACATTTGATAAATACAAGACAGACCCAAAAGTCTTGTGTATTCAATGAACAATAGGAGAAAAAACAATTGATTAGGTTGCTTGAAAGTATTCCTCCACAAATTATAGCAGAAAAGATCAGCAAAATGTTAAAAAAAAAAAAAGCAATCAGATTTCAATACAACAGTGAGAACAATATATACAAAATTGAAAAAATGAAACTCTTATGCTAATAACATTTGAAATACGGTCAAATGTCCTAGTTTTCTTTCAAAAATCTGGAGAGTTTTTCCTTGGAGTCAAAACCAGTGAAACACTTTGCCATCATCTGATGTTAATTAATGGCTTTGTATTGACCTCAGTGAGCACAGATGTTTTGCAAGGTGCATTCTGTTAAAAGCTATTGATAGTCTAAACACTTCACAGTAACTAGCTCTATCTTCCTCCTCCTTGGATTTTCTTACCCTAAACTAATTAAAACTAGGAATGATTAATAGTAATTTAATGAAAAAAGCAATAATCTTCACCCTTACTGAAATTGCTTTGATTTGGTACACCAGTTACATTTGCCAAGCTAATCTGTAAAACAAATAATAAAGAGCACTTAGACGTAAAGAAGGTTAAAATATGATATCCAGAGCAAAGACAATCACTGAAGATGCAATCATTCATGGGAATGACAAGTGACTGTGGGAAGTCAAGATGAATTTATTAATTAACCAGTGCTATTAATTTAACAGCTCAGAAAAAGCAATGTTTTGCTGAATCAAGATATTACTTCTTGTTGCTAATGTGTAGGCAGGCATTCTAACAGGCAGAAAGCATCATGGCCTTCCTGTGGCATTCTGAAGTACATATGTTATGAAACATTCTTGTTTGCATGCAATTCCAGCAACAGCCACCACCTTCCACCTAGGCTGCTGTATGTGGACACGCACAGCCACCTATATTGAGTAAACAAGTCCATGTTTTACAAAGCCAAGAGGTTAATACTCAGCCTCATGTTCTAACAAATTAATAAGCTTCAACGAGTTTAAGTCGATGGACTTTTAGAGCAAACCAAAAAGTACACAAAAGTCTCTCCAGCAGTCAATAACCTCACAGCCCTTACATAACCTAAGGAATTGGGTCTTCCACCACTTGATGTTATAAATGGTAATGAATTGTGATGCCAGACAGCCCCAGCAAGAGTATCTGTTTTAGTGAGAACAAAGCAGTCAGAATCTTAGGAAGCAAGGGTTAACTACGCTACCAATTAAAGCCATCAAATTTGACATGCTTTTGTAACCCTCCAAGTTTCCAGTCCCTAAAATCTCTGCTGCTAACCACAGCAATTGGAATTCACTGGTATCAAGTACTCACTGTTGTGAAGATGCAGAAATAGTTCTGTAGGCACACTTGGAGATAAATCTGGAAGACAAAGACTTATATAACCTTGTAGTGCTCCTACCAATGCCACTGACAGCTGTAATCTCACACTTTGGCTGTGAACTTCTTCCCCACCTCTTTGCCAGTTATCTGTCTTATGTCACAGCTACTGGGTGAAAGGAGCACACCACCTCTTTCAATACACAGTTTGGCACCTTGCTTAAGACTACTTTTGCTATGAGCATTGACTCAGTCCTGATCTTTACCTAGAAGCAGCTGAGGTACAAACATTTTGTTTTGTTGACTTTTCAGTGGCAGCAATAACTTCAAGGAGGAAGGTAGCAACAATCTGTTGATGGGGACAATGAAGTCTTTAAACTGCTACAGCTGTTTCCTAAGGGATTGCAAGCAGAATCCTAGCTGAACTTGGAGGCTATTTCTAGTATACTAAATTAAAACTGCCAGGAACATGCCAATCCTTGAAGCCAGCTGATAAGGATCAGCCTGCATTTATGCTGGTGAAATCTTTTAGCCTCTGACCTAAACTAGTTAGACACTAACAGCTGTCAGGAGTCCGCCCTGACACATTTTTAACTATCTTCATGCCCATGTACTATTTCAGAGTAATACACTCCAGTACCCAGCCACCTTACAAGGGAATAAATTAAAAGTTCAGGTGTAGATACAGGAACATTTTCAGTATTGTCAAAACGCATCTTACAGATGTTTGGGTTGGTATTCAGGCTGTGCTAGGTAGGGAGTGCCATTTTCTATTCCTCACCCCATGAAGATGTTGAGGTGCAAGAGATTTCTGCCAGTTCCTGATATAATAATGTGTCATAACATCCTATCTTTTTTGATAGAATATTTGAGCGTGTCATAAGAACATATCTTTTTGGTCCTTTTCATTCTTAAACTTGTAAAACCAAACACCAGAGCCATAAAATAATATCAAATTTTCATTCAACATACTAAATTGATAAATCTTAGCTTGTTTACTCTTAGAACTGGCACTTCAAAATGTCAGACTTTCCTTACATACACTCTTTTCCCTACCTTCAGTTTATTTATAATTTTAAAAATACTTGGATCAAGTGACATATAAAGCAAACGTCAGATAAACCAAAACCAGGTCAAAGGACTTATACTATTTTCCCTTCAGTGGAAATATAGTAAAATATAACCATCTAGTGTCACAGAACTCTTCCTGGAATTTAACCAAAGAAGGGCTGAAAATGCTACAAACAAAACCAGGAAATACTGGAAATTTCCAGAGGGACATGTTAATGAGTTTTCTAACTTGACTACAGTTACTTTTTTTTGTTTGTTTGTTTTTCCAGATTACATTTTGATCCCCAGCAAGAATGATTCCCTGAGGCTGATGCACTGTGCTCCTACATTTTCCAGTCTTCAGCTTGTACACAGTTTATTGAAAACCACCTATATTTATGCCAACATTGCCAAAATGGCAGCCAGGTTTGGCAGTCAAGCAGCTGAACCAGATGCTCCAATGCAAATTTTGGAAACTGAAAATAAAAATACAACAATTCACAAACTAATACTTGGAAGGAGTAATACTAAAAAATGCCTTATCTGATCTCTAGAGCACAGGAAGACTCCAGGTTTGTAGGAGCTTCGGCAGAACAGCATGGAGCTATTACAGCACAGGCTGAGCCTCCTTGTTTTTTTCTAGTTCCCAAACAAGTTCCACAAACAGTGCTGAGCTCCTTGATGATGAATCTAGATTGCATAACATAGTTAGCTAACATAAAGCCTATCTCATATATATATGTATATTACACTGAAGCTTTAATACTTTTTTTCCACAGAATACACCTTATTATATTCTATCATAACTGCTTTGCTAGAGAAAACACAGAAATCTTGGCTCAAAGGTTGGAGAGTTTTGGAGCTGCTCTGTAGCACAACGAAATACCCTGTTGCACTCACAATAACATACCCCTGTTTACGTAATGCAACATATTTGACAAAGTACAATGTATTACAATGTATCTGCATTTTTATTATTTTTTTTTTTTACATATGCTTTCTCTACCTCAAGTAAAGCAAAATATTCTCCATGGAATAGAAGACAACTGCTGTTGGGGGGGCATTTTTTTTCCCAGTTGGGCTTTACCTTCTTCGTTCCTAGCTGGGTAGGAAAAATCAATGTTACTTATCCTACTTTTTGCTACCAAAA
This sequence comes from Nycticryphes semicollaris, assembly GCA_013400055.1. Classification (NCBI taxonomy): domain Eukaryota; kingdom Metazoa; phylum Chordata; class Aves; order Charadriiformes; family Rostratulidae; genus Nycticryphes; species Nycticryphes semicollaris. The sequence continues at coordinate 108,686 of VXBJ01006142.1, forward strand.
ATGTGTTCAGAAGCTTTGTGATACTAAGGCTGTTCCCCATGCTCCAAAGACTGAGCCTAGAAGGTTAACTTCATTTTGGAGGAAACAGTCTGGGAGTATTTCAGTACAATTAGCTTCCTTTATATATCTGTATCTATACCTATGGAACAGAAGTTTGTCATCCTTGTTTAGCACACTCCACCTAGGAATCTCTAGGAAAGAGAAGGCTCAGGAAGACATATTCTCCAACAACCGTATTGAAGTGTGACAATACAATGAGTATTTCTAAATCATCTTTCCCATTAATGCCTCCACCACCACAAAGACACAGTATTTGAGTCTCCAGAACTAAGTGGATGGGGTTAACTTTAAGATTTAAAAGCATGAATGTATTTCCTTTTTTAAAATTTCCACACAGTGATATTCAGATCACATAAGTATTAAACTATTCTACTATTTTAAATATGTGCATCTTAGATGAAAACTTCACTCACAAAACTCTTAACCTACCCATAGGCCCCGGTTTTCAACTTAAGCTGCAACAAATTAAATAAAACTTTTCATTACTGCAATATAAATTACATGCCTCTAGAGTATGGAACTTACTCAAAACAACCATATCAAAAGAAGCATGGCCAGCAGGCTGAGAGAGGTATTTCTGCCCTTCTAGTCTGCTCACGTGAGACTCCACCTGGAGTACTGCATCCAGCTCTGGATCCCTCAGCACAGGAAAGATATGGACCTGCTGAAGTGAGTCCAGAGGACAGCCAGAAAAACAACCAGAGCGATGGAATGCCTCTTCTATGAAGAAAGACTGAGAGGGTTGAGGTTTTTCAGCCTGGAGGAGAGGAGGCTCCAGGGAGACCTCATAGTGGCCTATCGGTACTGAAAGTGTGACTTATAAGAAAGATGGGGACAAGCATTTTAGCAGGACCTGTTGCAATAAGACAAGGAGTAATGGCTTTAAACTAAAAAAGGAAATATTTAGACTAGATATAAGGAAGAATTTTTTTAGAATGAGGGTGATGAAACACTGGAACAGGTTGCCCAGAGAGGTGGTAGATGCCCCATCCCTGGAAATATTCATGGTTAGATTGGACGGTGCTCTGAGCAACCTGGTCTAGTTGAAGATGTCCCTGCTCATTGCAGGAGTGTTGGAACTAGACGACCTTTAAAGGACCCTTCCAACCTAAACTATGCTATGGTCTTATGCAAGACACAGGTTTCCTCTAGGGGAAGTGCTAGGTTTTCTTTAATTCAAGATTGTGTCAGTGATCCTGTTCACCAGTGGAGTCCACATATAGCGCATCTGAACAGCTGAAAATATAATGAGCCACAGCAAGGAAACAAGCTTCTGGGAAAAGAGGAAGATTTCACAGGTGAAAACCAGCTCACCATGAGATGATTCCCTGACACTGGGATCAGGGGTTTGTATTATTTCCTCCCAGTAGCCTTAGAGATAACTTATTAAAAACATGCATGCAAAAGATTTCTCTTTTTTGCAATAAACTAAAATAAAATGCCAGTCCTTCTCTAGACTTCAAAATACTTTAGCACCCAATGAATGTTAAACAAGTTCCCATCAGTCAGTGGAAAGTCGTTTAGTCTTTTAGTAATGTTAATGAGCTTTGTATCAAAACCAATAAAGGTTCCTGTCATTATCACCTGTTGCCACTTTATATTCAGAGAGTTACATTCACACATTTATAATACAAGCATAATTAGCTGCTAGAGTTGCTTATAATCAACATCACCTTTAGGAAATGATAAGAAATATGATTTAACTTGGTGGTTTTTTCCATCTTGTTGCCTTTTTTGTCTTTTCGTCATTCATTTAATCATAGGCATATAATTTAAAAAATATATAGAAATACTAAGGTTTCTGTAAAGTACTGTGTTTGCCATTGCCCCCATTGAAAAGGGTTGTTGATTTCAGTGTTCAGTCACCCAGGAACATGTAGTAATTTAATTCATTGCTGCATGTACCTGAATAACCAGCTGAATAACAGGTTACTGTTATTTATATTAATAATTTTATATATTTTATAGTTATATAATAATGCCTGAATAACTACTGAACTTTTGTTGGAGACAGAATGGAAGAATTAGCAGTTTGCCTGCACACCTTCAGTGCAAATGTTGCTTCTCTGGGGAATATTATAGCTAATAGTCCATAGTATAGCTAGACAGAAAAGTAAGCATCCAGCATAACAAAGTTTTGCAAAGGTACTGGCGATGAAAATCAGACCGAATGCTGCAGTAAACTCAGTTCAAATCACTCTCTCCACTGTTGTGCAGTTCTGTTTTCACATGTGTTTTTATAAATAAAAATTTATCAATCAAGAATAAAAAAGTGCAAGCTGGCAAACAATCTTGTCAGAGACTAGATATCAAATATGATTTTTTTTTCTCCACCTTCTGAGGCACTTTGGCCACAGGTAACCCACACTGGGGCAGGGAGACAAGGTCAGAGGGTCTGCAGCCATGGGTGATGCATGCTGGGGCAGAGGAAAACCAGTAAGAAGGGCAGAGGAGTAACAGAGAGAAAAGGTTGCACATGGTCCACAGCCTCCTGCACCACCTCTCCTGAGGGTCTGGGGGGAGCTGGGTGTAACACCCACCAAAAGGTGGGGTGAGATCATGATGGGGAGCAGAGGTGGTGTTGGAATGGAATTGAGCTAGGGAGAGGTGTTTGATTGATTATTTCATGCATCTTATAACCTGAATCAGTGAGGAAAAATTTGTGTTAATGAGCAATGATTAGCAAAATTAAGTAAAATTCTAAGCTAAGTTACTTTTGCCTGCAACAATGGGTAATATAGATTTACTGCCTAAAACTACCTAACAGCTAGATACCAATCCCATATGACTTTTAGAGCTCGAGACAAGATTTTTTTTTGCATTTCATGTCCATTTCCTGAGACTACCATTATCAACAGAGGCACCCAATTTCTGTTGACATTCCACTCACATAAAAACATACCCGAAGTACCAAATTCAGGCTAGGTGTGAAGAACTAACAGTAAGGAGGTTTTCCTGTCCTCATGCGGCCAGGGTACCAGAACAAGCTCCAGTTGATCTTCTGCCATACCATTCTCCTTGCTACTAGAGATTTCATGAATTATGGCTTCTATCACCTGACTGCATAGGAAAAAGAAAGTCACCTCAAAAAATCTAAAATTGGATACAAACAATAAATTGCCACTTTTAACATGCTATTTTGCTGATGAATATGGAACTAAAGTAGTACCTAAGAGGGAAAGACGGCATCAATCTTACTTGATCAGTATTTTGGGATAAGGGCAGTTTCATACAATCCTCAAGTCACTAATACTACAGTCCATTGATAATTATTTTTTTTTAATCTTATAACATGAGTTTAAGCATGAATGCTCACTTGTTTGAAAATGTATTAGAATGCCAACACACAAAGACAATAGCAAGTGAAATCTCAGAGAACTACATGAGACTAAATACATCATCAATCTCTCTCAGAAATTACATTTTCACTTGCTTTTCTGGGCTTAGATTTTTGTCATGTATTTGGGTCTAGAAACAAGAGATATTTGGGTCTAGAAATAAGAGCTTGTAACCATAATATAAAAACAATGGAAACAGCTGAAACTTGAAAGCACTATAAGATTAACTGACAGTAAGAATGAAAACCTGTTTTATTTTTCTTTCATATATAATTTTGGGTTCAGAGATCAACTTGCATAATTTACTAGCACAGTGATTAGGGATTTGCACATTTGTTGTGTGAACATTTTGCTGTCAGTCTACAAGTATCTATAACTGAAACAATATAAAACCACCAAAGGCCTTTGTGGACTTAAACGTAAATTCCTGGGAGCTAGCAAGCACGGACATGAATAAAAATCCTAATTTTAGAGGAACTTCTTCCACTTTTCATACTAAACATACCCTTGCCATATGCCTGTTAAGACAGGTACTGCATATTCATTTCATGACTACATTTATTGGAGATTTCCACCCATGGTGGGATATACCTTTTTCTGCCTGCTAAAAATTCAGGATCTGGTCAAGAAGTATTTACTGTGAGAAGTAGAGTTGTGTGATGAGCACTCAGAAACTCCCCATAGCCACTGAGAACGTGATCAAATTCAGCATAAAAGTTTGCAACAATTATATATTAGAGCTGAATTTGAATGAAGTCTGCGTAATTTCTGAAGGTTCATTATTGGTTTTACTTCCATTTTAGAATGACCTCTTTCCTCTCACATGGTGATACTAAAGACATCTTCATAAAGGAAATAGTTTGATACGTCACATAGGGATAATGAAAGCTCTATCACATGTGTGAAGGTCTCTGCTAATGAATTAATTCTACATAAAAAATTATTTACTAAAAGTGAGTTAAAGTCACTAATACACAAGTAAGATTTTGGCTACTTCCTTTAAAAAGCCCTAATCTAATCCATTCTCCCACCCTTCTCCTCCTCTCAACTCCTTAGAAAGTATTTAAGGTTACAGCATGCATCGTCTAGGAAATCTTCTTTATATAAAACCCCCAAATCATACACTAGATAAAATTCAGCAGGGAAGTTAAAATAACAGTCCAGGGCAGATGAAGGATTTGTAATGGAAACACAGAACTATAAAAATCAGAGTCTTTTCATCTTGGATGCAGAAGTGATGATTCTATTATATTTGGCATATGCAGGAAGGGAGGGGGAAGTAAAGCACTTTGATACTAGCTAAATTTAGTGCCAGATTCAAAAGCCATGAAGATAATACTGCTGCAATTGAAAAAAAAAAATTAGTTTCATAGCTTACTATACTGATGTTTAATGTTACAGAAGACTTTAAATATATTTCAGCTACATCATACCTTTTTATTTCCTTGCCAGATTTGCTCTCTTTTTACTTAAAAAACAAAGCTTCTCACTATAACCTCTAAGAAGTTATTGGTGATTAAACAAATATGCTTTAAAAATTTAATTCATAAGATAACAGTTAACTGAATGTTTTTAAGGACTACCCCGGTGACTTCAACTATAAAAGTAACTCTATGTCATTTTATTTAAGATTTACTATTGCAACCTGAAGATCAAATTGTAAAAATAAAACTTTTAAAAAATCAAAGATACTTAATTTTTTTTTTTAAGACAAACATTTGTAAACAAGGCCTGGGAGAAATTTTGCATCTGGGGAATGCTTTTGTTCCTTTTCAGGGTTTAATAGAAATAGTAAAGCTAGGATTACACTAGAGAGCGGGAGACAACCAAGATCTCCAGCTGCAGTAGCCCCAGCAAGGGCCTGCCAAAACCTAGTGTGAGTGCAAAGATTTTTTTCTAGAAGAAAATTCATGGTTATTGTTAAGGAAGAGAAGAAAAAAAAGGTTAGGTCTGCAGGTGCAGTGGGGCTGGGAAGCAGCTCCTCAGGCAAAGAGCAGGCTGCAAAAGGACCTGTCCTGGGAGAAAGTTTGCATCAGGGCCATGCCTCCAAGGCTCTGCAGATTTTTTTTAGGGTTATTTTTAGAACATAGTTTAAGGCAAAGAGAAAACCTAGATTTTCCTGGGAGTGGAGCTATCAAATGCCTGTCCTCTTATATGTATGCTTCCACTGCTTCTGGGGGGAAGCTTTTCTTCAGTTACTGAAGTGGGAGGGATAGGTGTCTGAGTTTGGTTAAGGTAAGGTTGCTCTCATGTTTCATTGGGTCAGGCTCAGCTATACCAGCCGTATTCTCAGGATAGTCCAGTCATCACTGCCTTGGTGAACTTCTTCCTCTACTGCCCTTTCACACCAGTGCTGAGCTGTCAACAAAAAAGGCCACTGGCCATTTCACTTACTATTCATCCATTTATTTAGAACTTTTACTCATTGCCTTTGGTCATCTCTTGTTCTATAAATTTTGTCCTAGCCAAGAAATAGAAAGGGGGTTGAGAAGCTTTATTTATGCACTGCGGTTAAATTCTCATTTTTACTTGCAGCAGCATCAATCTGGTATGTTAAGTGAAATCATGAAGTTACACAGAAAGTAATGGGTGTAAATTATTTCATGTCTCCTGAATCATAACAAATGGCAAGGTGTCTCCAACAGTTCTTAAATCAACTCTCATCTGTCCTGAGAGTCATCTTTATCTTTATCGTTACAACACCACCTATTAATTGGTTCAGTACCAGTAAGAAACAGCACTGCTGGAAGATGTCCAGGCATTAGAAACCTAAGGGCAATAGTACTTGTTACAGCCTGGCTCTTTTCAATGCTGTGATTCCCTTTTAGTCTCTTCCTGGGGTTCATCTTGCTCTGAGCTGGATGCTACACAAGCACTTCCTTCACCGTAACCATGGGAACCAAACACAGTTGCATCTGGGATGCAAAGGCTTGACCAATGTTTCTAACTTACAGTGATGCTTTGTTTTAAGGATCCAGGCCTATTAGTATAAAGGTTTTTACAGATTAGTGATTTCCCTACCCAAAAAAACACAGGCAAGGTCAGCTGTTGAAAATATTAATTCTGCTTTTCAGGCAGAGATTTATAGTTCTGCGTAGAAATCTGTCTTTTTCAGTGAGTAACTGCAACAATACAAAAATAAAACCATCTATCATGAACAAATGAATTCTTAGTAATCCCATGACTAATTTAAACAATGCACCCATAAAACTGGATATCTTGAGTTCTCTTTCTGTGTAACCCACTGGCTGTTAACCTTTTTCAAGTCAGTTAAACCACCTGTGCCTCAGTCTCCATGCATTAACCCACATCAAGTGCATAAATACCTGGTTGCTGAGACATTCATTCAGGTTTGTTAAGCTGATTTCCCAGACAGAAGTAGTACAAAAAACCTTAATATTAAAAGTTATGATTGGTCATAGTGAGACGACATGGCCAAGGCAATTTGAACATTAAAAAAAAAGAGTAGCCTACAAAGCCTACTGAGAAGGCCCAACCGAACTGAATATCTAAGAAGAACATGATATCATCTGAGATTTCTTCCAAATTCATTGCTCTGTTTGGACCATAAATATTCCAGTCAGAGTTTCTTCCCCCCTTTGAGCTTCTGTTGCTTGGCTGGTAAAAATGTTTGAATTTTTTTTTTCCATTTAAAAGAAGTTTCCTTACATTCGGTTTTTTGAGAAGGGCTCAGGACTACTGACTAGGCTCCATTTTAGTGACTGACCCACTCTTAACACAATAATTTACCTTCGTCTTTGTACCCTGGCTCTAATGCTCTCTCCACCTCCAATTTTTTAATAACACACCAAGTGCACAGAAATTAATATTTTTAACTGCAAAAAGTTTATGTTAATAGGATCATAACAATTTACCTGGCCAGCCTGGTTTAAACCTTCATGCCATTCAAGTTTCTACTGTATTCATCTTTAAACCTGACAGCTGTCCTCTATTTGTTACCTGTAACAGTAATCCCAATACTGCAGTACCACACCAGGATATACTAGCAAGTTTAATGGATCCCAGACTCTTCAGATCTCCTGACTGGATACGCAAAGCATTCGCTCTCAAGTAAAAACAGGGTCTGTAATGATCCAATCTAAAGGATGTTATTATAATTTTTACTGCCTAAGATTCTAGTAATAGTCATCTGTTAATCTTTGAGCAAGCATTACATAGATGCTTTCACCAACACACGAGTAGGATATAGCAAGTGAAGTCTGAGGTCAATTAGGCAAATTGCATGTTCATCTGCATAATTTTTTTCTGTTTTCCAACAAATGCTTAATTTGGAAAACATGACACGTTTGCAGGCACATTTACAGTAACAAAAAGTATTCCCTTGCTGTCACCAGAAACCATAAATTTATTCTGAACTGTACTAAAATCCTGCTTCTACTCTGTAAAAAAAGTAATGCAAAAATTTTTAAATAGCATTATATCACTACATATTTATTGCATGGCTCTTTATAATTATTGATGTTACAATGTCAAGGCTAATTTCTTACAAGCCAGTAGCTGTCAAGCCTGTATTTACTTTGATTCTAATGCTACCCTTTAATCAAGAAGCCAAATTGAAGTTTGAGGGACAAAGTTAAGAAATCAGGCAGCAAGTATTTAAAATTAAATTTATGTAGTGAAAATACAAGCTCTGCAATGATGGAATTTACCCTAGAGGAGGACCTATATTTGATTCTTTTACTAATTAACAACTCACAGAGCATTTCAGAGATGAAGGGTCTTTTATTTTCCCAAAATAAAAAATACTGAATAACATCCTTATCCAAATGCTGGAACTGAGTAAATGGAAGGAATCGAAATATCAAATACTCCATTTCTGAAAAACAGACACCATCTTATACCTATCATATATGTAAAGCCTCTTGTACACCATTGCTTTCTGGTTGTTTGAATCTCTCTCCATCCCAAATCATTACCAACCTCACCACAAACACCCTGACAGAGCCAATATTTACAAGCAGATATGGCTGATAAAACATTCTTCCTTGTGTCAAAATAAATATTGGTGAAATCATAAGCTCTACAGTTGAGTAAATAAATGTAGGGGGTAACAAAGTACCAGGGGTAGCTCTCAGAAAGCAATGCTGACACACCCTGTAATGGCAGACCATCAAGGCCACAAAAGCTGTTCAATTTCTTTCTTTATTATTATTCAATACTTTTATTATTCCAGTACTGTTACCACCCTTTTAGCCTAGTCAGACGTCTATCCTTTGTTTTGTACTTTTTGATTCATACAAACCTGATCAAGAATTTTCCTTTCCAGAGAAGAGTTCTCAGAGTCCCTTTGCTACAAAACCTATACAAGAAGTCTGGACATCCATGCACAAGGTCTCAGAATCTTTGGGTCCAAAGCGGCTCATGAGAACCACAGATCATGCACACGCTTCTTCTATAGTAAGTCTCTGTAGCCAGGTTCGCTTGGAGTTTTTTTCCATATCCACCAGCAAAGAAAATATACATTTGAACTACTTGAAAATTGAAATTTGATAGATCTTACATGTTTGCTGTCTGCTTTTCTTTCTTTACTTCTGCCACAGAACTACTTATACTCCACACGCTTCTTCTGTTTGCAGCAATTCACCTCCAAGCAAGGCACAGCAAGACCCAGGAGAACAGTTTGCAGATGGAATTCAAGGTCAGCAACAAAAGCTCTGATCACAAAGCAGTGCTTTCAGGGAATAATATTTATCCCATTTGTCTTTTGTTTATTACCATCATTTAAGCCATTCTGTTTTGTGAGTTGTTCTCCAAAGGAACCATTTTCCTCCACACAGCACTGCATATTCAACTTCTGCCACTTTCATCGTACTGATGCATTTTCTTTCATATGCCAGCACTTGTTATCATCAGCAGTTTCAAATAACTCCCTTCTGAAAACTACAGTTTTATTATATATAGGCTCTAAATTTATTAGCTTATCATGAATGTCACTAGAAAATAATGTTTCTAAAATAAGAGACGTAAAACCAATATAAACGCAAGTAAAGCAGCCCAGCTATTACTTTGGGATAAAATATTGATTTAAAATATCACCTTTTTTTTTTTTAAAACTATATTCTCTTTAACATTCTTGTTGCATTCTAAGATTTCTTCTGTGCTATGGATTCACACAATAGTGCTTACAGATATGTAAATCTGTTGCATATATAAACTTGGAACATCAGAATATGCAGGCTTCGTTGCACAAAACAAGTCATGCCCACACACACTGCTAAGTGTTGGCTCAATTTGATAACTAACGAGCTGGCATCAGGATATTAGAACCTCAAGCAATAGAGGAGCTTACTCAGGGTCACTTAATTTCCATGATATAAATAAGAAACAAATGTCAGATATGTTGCAGGGGGAGATCACTAGGATTTTATCTTCTCTATATCAGACAACTAAAAAAAAAAAATCTTATAATTGCAACAACAATGAAAATAAAAACAAACAAAAAAAACCCACCAACCCCAAAACCTAAAAAACCCCACAAGAAACCAAAAGCTCTTTCTTTATTTGAATATCCTGTGGGTTTCTTTCTAAAAGGCAATGCATAGTAATAATCTTTGCATGGGTTTTGTCCCAGAAGTCAGAAGGAAACCACAACACTCACCCAAGGATTAGAATCCTAGGCATACTGTGTTAATCAGCACTTAAACTCCAAAGTATATTTTGAGTGTCTAATATTTTAAATATGCTCCAAAATAGGGGAGAACTTTATAAATCTGGCCTATAAGACAGCATATTAATAACACTCCAGTATACCTGTTCCAAACTCAAGACATTTACCTTCAAGACGTTTACCTTCCCTGGAATATAGGGCACTGACAACACAGAGAATGAATGTTTTTTTCTAAATTTAATAGGCAATTCATTCACTAGTCAAGTGTCTTGACATACCTGTTTCAACAAACGGAGCAAAAGTATTCACTGGCTTCCTTCCAAACCTATAAAGACACAAAGTAAAAGAAATATTACAAATTAATCCACCTAAATATTTGTTGCTTCTGCAAGGCTAGGTTTGCAAGTAGAAATAGCATTATGTATTTGGGTTTTATTTTTAGGTTTTTTTTTTTTAAGATAGGTAGCATATGTGGGTAGAGCAGACAAGCTTTTGGGCACATAAGCTCTCCAAGTCTGAAACAGAAGCAACAAAGTCCAAATACAATTTGAGCATAATTCCTCTTAGTTTCACTTGAGTCAGAGTTAAACCACCTCGAACAAAAACAAGTTGGACACACTGGATAGGAGGAATGTTAACATAGAGAGGTCATGCCATGGTCACTAAACTCCTAAAAGGCATACTCCATGGGACAGACAAAAGGTGAAGATTATATAATGTCGCTAAATTTAGGATTCAGCAGAATCATGAATTTCAAGTCCTAGGCTTGTTTTTGGATGGTGTTCAACCTCTAAGATCAGGGGAAAGAGATCATAGATCTCTTCTGTCAAACATTTTCCCTAGTATCCATTCCTTTTCTTTTCTGATTGTGTGTGAGTGTTTTGCACTCTGGTGCAAAGTTGTTTTTCAGATCCATTGAAATTTTTTAAAATTATGAAACACACTGTAATTCTAGGACCAGCAAATGTTAAATTCAGTGACTGATTCAGGGTATCCTCAGAAGATGCTTTCCAGTGTTGGTCTAATAGCTGTAATGTTCATCACTTCCATTTAAGCTTGTAAAATACATTTTAAAAAATTATAATTTTCTACTTAATCGCATTAAAATAGCTTTGGCATTTATGAAAAATAAATTTATTTTCTTAAAACAAATTATAAAGCTGTTCTATATACCCTTTTAAGAACAAAGACCTTGCTCAGATAGTCAAAATCAGCTCAAAAATTGTTACTGAAGAATACAAAAGCTAAATTTTATCATGTTGTAGGTCCACAGCTAGAGAGTTTTGTGTATGTTATATGTTATTTGCTGTATATTAACACTAAAAATAGCCCAAAAGATTTGCAAGTCATCAGGAAATGTGTCTGCCAAAAGAACAAACAGTCTTTCTTTCCTCCGGTTCAGAAAAAAAATGAGAGGAAAGGGCAATTTGGACTCCATGGACAGTTTCACAAAAGAAAAGAGCAGAGGGAAAATGCCAGGCCTGATTATATAAAGGAAGGGGAGAAAAGACAGAAAGAAAAAGGTAGAAAAAAGAGGGAAAGAGAGAAAGCTTTCCAAAGTCAGTGCTCCGTTCATCTTCCTCTCAGAGGGACTTTTAAATTAAAAAAAAAAAAAAAAAAAGATTAA
>VXBJ01006142.1:120368-234228 GCA_013400055.1 Nycticryphes semicollaris
CTAGCCTTCTACCAAACACCCCAGAAGTTCAACTTGGTAAAGGTTCATGGTATTGGATCCATCTCTAAAACAGAATAAATCTTGCCCAAGGTGTGTGTTTAGCTCATGTACTGTGTGATATGACAAGGGGCAACGGGCACAAACTGGAATATAGGAAGTTCTATTCAAATATGAAGATAAACTTCTTTCCGGTGAAGATGACAGAGCCCTGGAACAGGCTGCCCAGGGAAGGTGTGGAGTCCCCTTCTCTGGAGACCCTCAAGCCCCACGCCTGGATGCAGTCCTGAGTACTGTGCTGTAGGCAATCCTGCTTTAGCAGGGGAGTTGGACTAGAGGAGCTCTAGAGGTCCCTTCCAACTCTGACAGTTTTGTGATTCCATGAATCAGAAAAGAAGTAGTAATTCTAAAGGAAAACACCATTGGTCAGCATATGACTTCATTTATTTTCTGTGTTTCAGCTTTTCACTCTTTACCAAAGAGAAATGTGGGGGTTTGTTTTCCAAAGAAGAAAATATATCTGTGTGAAAATTAAATTGCAGCTTTTTAGCAGATGTCATGTTAGTTTGATATACCCTGCTCATAAAGACACAGAATAAATGATTGTATATAAACAGCCCTTAGACTGCTAGGAGTCTGCAGAAAAATGTGCACACACAAAATGATTCAGCACATTCCTTGCCAGCTTTTTTAATGGCTTTACATAATTTAATGAAATTTAAATACAGTAAAAGGGTGAAGCTTTGATGCCCAGTCTTGTTTCAATATTTTCTTTTTGATGTAGTAAGCAGAAGACCCCAAAAGAGAGCAGCTCTAATTAGCTTTATTGTAATCAGTTTTAGAAATTAGATAAATAGATGGCCCAGAACATATCTACTTTGTTCAGAATAAAAAGGATTCACAAGAGAACTTGAGATTGCAGTATGTCCTGTAACATAAATAGTGAAGTCTGTGTGGGAGGAGGCTTTATATCAAAATAATTTGGTGAAGATTACCATAACAGAGTTGTTTAGGGGTTTAGATATACTCACATGTCTTCTTTATTTTTTTTCCCTTCACATGTGAACAAGTTGAGTAAAGCAGATCTCCTATCAAATAGTACCAAACAAATTTGGTTCTACCAAAAACCACTATTTGCATAAGCCCATTTATGCACTTGAGCTTCTCTCCCCAAGTGTCTCTTCAGCTCCCTGCTGTGTCCCTTTTTTAACAGGAAACCTGAATAATGTTAAGGAAACTAGTGGCAGGAAACACATTTTTACATCCTATTTAAAGCTTTAAGTAGCATACAGCTCTAGCTCTGGTTCAGAGTTACCTGCAAGTAGTAAATGGTTCCATGTTTACTCCTATTTTAGGAGCAGAAGAAACAGCTCTTCCAACCTCACTACAAGAAAAGACCAAGACAACTTTCTAAAGTCTCTCGGTATAAGCTGGCCGCAGCTTGAAGGTGTGTGTTCCCCAGCTACCTTTCCACAATGCATTCCCTATTCAGGTGCACCAGCACCACAGCAAACATTTTGAATTACACCTCCACAGTGTCACTCCTCAGAACTATCTCAGGCTGAAACTGCTCACCACATTAACACAGCCGTAGTTGCTACAAGAGTTAAGCAGCTGAGGAACACTCACAAGCAGGGAGTATAGCGTGCCCAGGGGCTTTAGCCTGGATTTAGCATTATTGAAACAATTCAACTCATTTTAATTGCATTAGAATTATCAGCATCAATTTTAGCTAATGAACTTAGGTATTTCCTTTCCTGAGCTTTTCAAGGCACCCCACAGCTCTGCTTCTATCTTGGTTGCTAAATTCTTCAAGGTCATAGATTAACTATTAGTGGGGTTTTGCAGCATTTTTACAGTGCTTTTAATATTTTTCCTGTACACTGTCAGTGATTAACAGGACCTTGATCTAGAAAAGCACTTCAGCACATGCATAACTTCAGTTTCTTGAGCTGGCAAAACCAGGCACGTGACTGAAGTTAAAGGTATGTTCCAGTGTTTTGCTATGTATAAATGAGAACATCTTCCACTATTCAAGAGGAAACACAACCCATTAAAACATATATTTGCTTTGGGTAAAAAAAATATAAAAATAATACTTTCAGATTTAACCCTTGGAGTGTATATCAATTTACTTACAATTTTAGTATTTGTTCTGAACAGGTTCTTCAGAACAGGCTTCATTTTCAATTGCAAAAAAAAAGCAAGTCACAGATTTCTTCAGGAAGCTCTTTGTAGTAGTTTCTTTATATTTAAGTATACAGGATCCAATAGATTCACTTAAATCACATATCCTCTCTATTATCCTAAAATCCACTAACGTCATTCTTCTGCCTCTCAATTTCAGCAGCAATTTTGTTCCACATCTCATTATGCTAATAAAGGGGAAAACGTGATTAACCAGGAGGTTCTAAAAGACTTTAGATTTCTCAGTCAACTCAGCTCAAAGTAAATCGGTATTGCAATGAAAATGCTTGAAAAACTCTACCATACCAGTGTCTTACCAAAAGCAACACTTAGACAATGAATTAGATTTTGACAACAGAAGTAAAATATGGGTAATTTACAAAGCATCTAACCATTAAGCTGTATTTCTCTGTTTGTTACATTATTAAACCCAAACACTTCTTGTGAAAAATCTACTCAATACCGAGGGATTTTGTGCAAGGGACATTATGTAAACAGACAAGCAAGTCTTTTCAGTAAAGACTGTTTTTTATTACTAAGGTTTATTTTGAAATTCTAGAGATTTGACAGATATCCTGTGCCTGCAACTCAAAAATTCAAACAAACAAACAAAGAACCCAAAATTGATATTACAGCCTGGGAGAGAAAATTGGAAAATGCCATAAAGAAACAGGCAAGTGACAATGATTTTTCAATGAAATGCTTGGGAGCCTGTCCAGCTATGACAGGCACCAAATATCACACAGTTTTACAGACCGCTAGTAACCAGGCTGGTGACTTGAATCTCCACCTAAACAGATGTGCTGGTTTTGACTGGAGTAGAGTTAGTTTTCTTCATAGTAGCTTGTATGGGGCTACGCTTTGGATTTGTGCTGGAGACAGTGATGATACTAGAGAGATGGTTTTGTTATTGCTGAGCAGAGCTTACATAGCCTGCTTCTCACATCACCCCTTATTTTACTTTCTTTGTGTGCACAGCTTTTGCTTTACCTGTTAAACTGTCTCAACTCACAAGTGTTATCAATTTTATTCTTCCAGTTCTCTCTCCCATCCCATGGGGGAGTGTGTATGAACAAACAGCTCTGTGGGTGCTTAGTTGCTGGCTGGAGTTAAACCACAGCAGATAATTTTAAAATATCTGCAAACAACTTGGCACATCTGGAAAATGTTTTTGCCCGTCTCCCAATGTCTTCATCCCAGCCATGCATTACAGATCCTGGCTAATAAAGGAAATATTATTTTAACAACCTTATTACAGTGAAAAAATTGCACTTCTAAACTGAGCAGTGACAACTCATCAAAACGAAAAGTATCTGTAACATTTGTGTGCTTTTTAAGAACAGACAACTCAGGTCTCAAGCCACTATCTCAATAGAGCAGTAAGTGGTATTAATAAGTGGCAGTGTAAACTGCATTCTGTATGACTGTAACAGTGTGTCATAGCCTTGTACTGTAAATATTCACCTCTTGCAATGAACAGATCACTCAGTTCTCTGCACTGCGCCTGCTCCTTCTGTGGCCACTGTACAGACCACAGTAACAAAACCAGAATCATACTGAATGAGACCGACCGGGATTTCACACAGGTCACTGCAAACTTTGACTAAAGAATGCCCTGTCCAATACATCCATATTTCCTTCCTTATCTCACTAGTAGGATACTTCCATGGAAGATATTTGTCATCATTGCTTATAATCAGCTGGTGCAAACAGATTCAAATGCAGTGGCACTTGCCTTGGTTTGAAGCCGGAAGAAACTGGGATCAATTGAAAAGTGAAGCTATTTATATCCTTTGGCTTTTTGCTATATTTTTTGGATATTTTTTGTTATTTATATCTTTATGCTTACCTGTTTAGAGAAAATTTGAGAAGGCAGAAAATAGAGCAAGGGTTAGATACAGAGCTCCAAGAGTTTCATCCAGCTACTACTGACTCTGGGAAGAACATGACAACACCAGCCAGCACTAGCCACTGTGCTTTACTGCTCCCTTGGCACTGCCCACCACATGAGGCCAGAGAAATAAGAGGGGAAGATGGAGACCAAATGCAGTAGCCAAGATTCAACAGAAACAAAATTTATTCAGTTTCACTCCTCACACATAGCTGCACACTCTAGAAAATTCACCAAGCTGTAAGGGATGACCGGGATGTCTTTTTAAAAAAGAATGAAAAAAAGGAAAAACGAAAAAGGAAAAAAGAGAGAGAAAAGAGAAAAAAGATAAAAAAAGAGCTCATTATGTTTTAAGATTATTATTGTTCTTCTCTCCATTCTACCACCTGCCAAATTTCACCATTTTGTGAGACAGTATGCACTCAGAGAAACTACAAGGAATCTAATTTTGGGGTTTTTTTTTTTTGGTTTTCCATCTAAAATATATATAAAACCCACATAAAAAAAAAGTATCATTTTTTCTAACATACAGCTTTTAAAGTGATTACAAGGACAGAGAAAAATCTATGGAAAAATGTAGAAAATTGTATACTTAGAAGTAAAATAGAAAATGCTCAGCTGTATACTTTTAAGTCATAAAAGCACCATTCTAATTACCTGGGTTTTGGGAACTGTGCCAGCACTAGCTGGAAAAAGCACTCTTATCTAGCCATCAGCTACAAAATAGAAAAACAAATTGCAAGAATTATTGAGCTTTTGAAGTCTGGAATGATTGAGACCTAGTTAAAGAAACATATGCTACTTTGATTACATAGCAGCCTCTATTCAGTGTACTCAAATAAGTATACATTATATGACAAGACTTCAAACAACCTACTGAAAAATTAAATACTGTGTCACTATATCCTGCTTTATTTGTGGCAGGGGTGCTGTCATACGACAAACATCTTGAACCTTCTGGAATTACGTATGTTGATCTCAGTTTGCAAACTAACGTCCCATGATAGCTAAGGATATTAACATAAAAGCAGCAAGCCAGCAGGAAGGCCACTGTACAGCAAATTACAGAAAATTTTAAGGAAATAGTTTTTATTCAAAGGTTTTTAATGTGCAAAAGTGTATATCCAAGTCAATAACCTGCAAAACTTTGCCTAATTTCTTAGCCAGCTCAGGCCAAGCTGTGATCACACTTGCCCCATGGAGAGAGCGTTCACAAACCAAGAGCACTGCACAAACTGGTATACTGGTGCCAGAGGATCCCAACAGAGGTTCACATCTTGAAAGCAACATAGCCTCAGCAGCAGCAGTTCTTGTGTGCAACACAGCTATGAAATTTGTGACAAATGCAACACCACCAGTATGGATACAAATCAGGCCAAACAAACGTGGGTATCTTGGACCCCAGTCTCCACAGCATGGGCTGGATTAGTCATAAAGGTTACTTTGAAATCCTGAGTGTTGCTACCAAACTGCCATCACACCAAGAGAGTGCTTTATGGAGTTCATAAAGTATCTTAAGCCCCTTAACAATTTCCATATATCATTGCCATCAGCCTTTTAAGTATAGAACACATTAGAGTGCTATGAGAACATCTCCAACTTTGGTTTTCCTGTGCCTTTGCACTTAACTGAAAAACGTGTTGCCACGGAAAAGAACAAGCTAAAACGATCAAGACATTGAAGCATGATGATGAGTTTTCTGCCTTGTGAGAGGATCTTGTTTCTCATCTGCTTGCCTCACATCAGGAGGCCCTCACTTTAGCTTCTCTTTTGCTGCTTTAAGCATCCCTTAAATGCAATAGACAGGGCTTTTTACAAATCCTATTTCTACATCCATTTTGTATAACAGTCAACTTATTGAAGCTGTGTCCTAGAAATTCAGTGCCCTCCTAAGCATGAAGACGCATTGGAGTGGAATCCTAACATTAGTTTCCAGCCCTTCTTGCATGTGACATGCAAGTCAGGTACGGTGACACACAGACAGCAGTCCCATTGTCACTGGCACCAGACCAGCCACAAGTACCAATCCCATCCATCTGAGTTTGGCACCTGCGTGGTATGGCTCCTACACTGCATGTTATGGTTCACAGAAGTTTCATGCTTTCTTGTATCACCTGCAGAAAGAGATTATGATACATCATAAACACAGAGCAGCATGGAAAAGGATAGCGAATCCATTGCAAAGCCTTCAGTGCAGTTAGTCTATCTAAGTATTTTTAACAAACGTGAAACATCACAGCAAGCTTATCAGTTTTTCAGTACTTCGTGTCATGCAGTCATGGGGTTTTTTATCTGATCAGAGGAGTCTTAAAGCTCAATTAACGCACTTTATGTTCAAGCCACAGCCTCACCGTGAACATTTTACCTCCTTGGATCCAGGCCAGACTGCTCAGCTTGAAGAAGCATTAATCAACAAACAGTCTTGAAACCGGAAGGAGTAGAAGGTTTTGCTATGCCTAACTTAGAAGACCTGCTCTCCTAGCAGATCCACAAAGCTCCTTTCAGTATCATTTACATGCATGCACAGTAATTATGTTAATTCTGCTAATTAGTCAGTATGGGTAGAACTGTGGCCAAGCTCCAGTTTCCCAGCCCTTTCCCCATTAGAAGCTGTTAGAAACTCCAGAAAAAGACTCCACAACTCTTGGTAAATTTTTTTTCTATTTGGATTCAATTCAAGCCATTCTACACAATTCCATTAAAGCACAGCAAACAAGGCTAGGCATTAATGCATAACTGAAGTAGGCTTTATACTGTCAACATGGATCACATTCAGACTGGCTCTATTCCAGAATTATGCTTTTAAAAGCTTATTTAGTAACAAATTACACAGAAGATAAACAAGCAATTAACCAGTCTCCCAAGAAGTTAACAATCAAAATACTCTGTGCTGAGGTATTAAACATATTAGGCTGTTGCCTTCATCCATCACTTGGCTCTGCCAGTTCTTATGCTACATGACTTTCAACCAGAGCAAGGTCATACTTAATTGACATAAGTGCATGCCACCGTTTCTTTATTTTAAATTAATTCCATGTTTTAAGTATACAGCAATATGCTGAAATTAAGATATAATACACATCAAGGAACAAAACCTTATAGAGGCAGGTCCACAAATGTGCTCTTCAGAAGTCTGAATGCATAACCAAACTGTGTGCGTTTACAACCTGTGTGACATGAGTGACTTACAGTGTTACTACCTGTATCTGTCACATTCACACTCATACTAATTTTCATTACTTCAAAATTAATGTGAGGTCCAACACATCACTCTATTCACATTGTTACACTGAAGTCAAGTAAGAGATGAGGCAGCTCTGAGTTCAGTCACATCTCTGCACATTGTAAATTTTCATTAGATCAGACAGATAGGTGGGGGCCTAGATTCTTGTTTCTGCTGAAGTTTAGGAATGAAATAAGCAGTTTAAGACAGTCACTTCTTAGTACACTCAGTAACAGGACTTCATAAACTCAAGGTCATTGGGAAAATCTGAAGCAATTTTTCAAAGCCCTTACTTTGTGAGCTTTTAAGGATTGAAAGACTCCAGCTGAAAAAAGGTAATGACAGACAAGAGTCAGAGCAAGTGACATGTTTGTCTGTACGACCATATACGAAAGATTGCATGACTTTGGACTCAGCTGTTTCAGGTTAAGATTACCAAGTAACTGCCCTATTCAGAAAATACATTTGTCACAGTGCCTGGCTGGTGATGCATTACACATATCTGACTGTTCCTTACGATGGAACAGCTAGCTTAGCCTACATATCCCTTCAGTGCATTTTTGTATATCTGCCTCCTTTTACTGGACATCTCACCTCCTCTATTCCACAGCTGTGCTATGACTGAACATAATCTTTTTCAAAATCCCTCATGTATCACTTCCAGATGTGAGCTTGTCTTCTCCTGTATCAAAGTCATATGGCATTGAGTGATCTGAATTATTCCAATACATCTTTACTTGCCTCTTTGATCAAGCTGTTGTTCAGATACATGCTATTATAGCTCTCTGTTGTCAATTTATCACCAAATTTCTACACCTCTACAATGACTGGCTACCACACCCTTTGTAACATTTGTAACATTAACATGACATTTTTTCAATTCCTCCTATGCAATATATGTGCATAATTATTAGTTATTGATGGTGTAGTTACCACACTACAACTACAGGTAAGAGTACAAATAGTGCACTGTTTATGGGCAGAACCCCATTCAAAGGGTGTCCAATCAGCCAAGTGAGCAAATGCCACTGTCAGAGGATAACCAAGACTTATATCCACCTGTGGCAATTCCTGTCACTCTGTTCTGACAAGGCACACTCCTTGGAGTATATTTGCTTCTCACTTTACTTTTCATGCTATTCCATTCTCTGAAAAAAAAGCAATGGAGAACACCAGGGGTGAAAAAACAGCACATAGTCCCAAACCACTAAGGAAATGAATTTGAATTTGTTTCAATTTAATGATGCATGTACTTAATTTGGGAGGGGAAGAGCTTACTACAAGGCTAGAATAATAATAGTCAGACCAAGGCATAGAAAGTAACAAAAGGCCTCACTTTAAATGTTGTAGTTTTGAATTCTTATACTGGAGAAGCTTTGGTGAAAAGATGCAAAACAGCTTAAGGACACAAAGAAAGAGACTGTATCTGCTAGACTTGAGGAAAGAAACGAAGGATGACACATGGACATAAATATGTACACCATCATAGTTGAAATTAGAAATTCCTAAAAAATCTTGATCCTGGAAGTAAGTGGATTAGTACTCCTCCTATGTGTATCTATTGTACCTTGACACAGTGTTCTCAGCAGCTTCTTTCAAGCTAAGGCCTCTGTCCATCCTTCAGCTACTCACCTGCTATCAGCCTTCAGAGACTCCCTAAGGTACTTTGACAGAGTCTTGTCTGGAATACCCGGAAAAAATATCATCCCACACTGAACAAAGAAAACTGAATTTGGAAAGGGCAGATGCAGTCTATTCCTGCACCAACATCTCTCAACTCTTATTTGAGCTAGCAAGTGATAGGGACCAGTGTCAGCAGCAGACCCAAATCTTCTTTATATGTGCCTCCCAGCCAAAGACAGCAACAACTGCCACGCTGCATACAAACAGCTGCCACTCTACCAGTGTCTCACATATTTGTCACTCAGTAACTAAATTTGATACTGGACAAAATTTGCTGGAAGGCAAATAAGTTCAACAGGTCTGGCCATGACCAAAGTGACTTTTTGTTGTACTTGGTGGAGACATACATCAGGAAACATGTATACAGACACCAGCCTGGGACCACCTTCAAAGACAGCTTCCTCCAGAGAGATGGTCTGAGTCCTGGGAACAATTATCAGGAAGGTGGAGGCACAGAGAGAGTCTGGATATAGCAATGTTCTTTGGGTCTACCCTGCTCAAGGTAGTATCCTCCAAGTCAGCTGTTGGGACTCTCTCTTGTATTGACAGCCACTCTGGACAGACAGATTTGCCTGTCTTCTTCATCGGGGTGCTGAACCAAGGCAAACCCATTTTCCTCTCCAACCTGTTGTCGGGAGACACACAAGCCCCCCTCAAAACCACACTGTACATTCTGACTCAAACGCTTACCTGTGTCCTGAAGAGAAGCCTAATTCCACACACTTGCAGATATATGCACCGACTCCAAGACAGGTTCATACCCACTCCTAGGCACCTCATGCCATGTAACTAGAGACTAGTGATCTTTCTCAAGGAGTCTCAAAGCTCTTGAAGCAGGAATGCAGGCTATGATCTTAAAGAAGTGCTGGGATGAGAGTGACCAGTCAGTGATAACACTATGCCTCAGCCCTAAGTGTTGGAAAAGGGGCATCCTGCCCTGTGCAAGCATTCAGCTGAACCAAGGAGCTAGGAACAAATGCTGACTAGTGTGACCTGAGTTGTCAAGTTTGACAGCAAATATAGGCTCTTGGGAAGCATGCTGAAGGTTGCCAGCTGACACCTTTGGGCTGTCTCAGGGACAGCTTTCTGCTAAACATTGCTAGTAAAAAAATAATAGAAATCTTGCAGCACAAGGAGTAGGTCCCAATATGCCAATGGTACCAAACTCAGAAGGACAAGTGCCGAAGGGCCTTTGTGAAGGTGTTGTGAAAGGCTGTGATATAGGTGTTGGGCCTGACCACATCTGAGCCAGCTGGCAGTGACTCGTGCACACATTATTTATTTTTGTTACTATTTTTTACATTGACCTAGTCTTTCTTGTCTGCAAACAGTAGCACCATGAACACACTATAGTTATTAGGAATATTCCAGCTATTCAGTTTATATACTAGAATGGGTGAGATAGAAAGGTGCTTCACTCAGATGGGATGCAGATAGCTATGTTTTCATCTCCTTGTTCAGCCACAGGCTTCGTACATACCCTAGACCAACACAATCATTCTGCAAAGTGCGAAAATATCCATCTATAAAGTCAGAATAGTAATACTTCTGCAGGGATACTACAGCCATAATGGTCTGATGCATATGCAGAACTTCAGCTCTGCGATAAAGGGATCATACCTTAAAGTAAATGGGAAGGCAGTGCACCTATGTGTTTATACACATCTAAATGAATGACAGCACAATTCGTTCAGCAGATCTACAGCTGTGTCATTTGCCCATGTTTTCCTCATATATACCTTTGCCCTATATTATTCCATGACAACCTTGCCACCAAAGAAACAGCCTCGGTGCAGAAAATGCAAGAGAATACTCTGAGAAGTTGAAGGGCTACAATACAGCAGCACCATGGCAGCCATTCAAAGATCTATTACACTGACTTCTGCATTTCTTCTGCCAAGTAGTGGCAGGAGCACAATTAAGCAAATCTTTGGAGGTGTCCTTGTCATGGTCACTTGGAGCCAACATCCACAAGCATTCTTGTTCTCTCCCTACTAAGTATTACTGAGCTTTCCTGCAAAAACAACACACCATGCCTGTATGTCAGAATGCAATGGGATGGGATAGCATAGGCTTTGAAACTTTGCAACTGCATGAAGATTGTCCACATGCTAAAGTTGACCTCAGCAGCAGTAACAGAGTGATTTTTCATGGTAATGAAACGTTCCTCTGATACAAAACACCAAGCACTCTCCTTCAAAATCAGGCATGTAAGTTGTGTATTCGTCTCACTGTCCTCGTCAGGAAAATGCACATTGTTGTCTATTACCAAATAATTACAAAAACATGAATTTAGGATAAAATTATTTTTATCACTTACTCTACAACCCAACACAGCACCACAGGGCCTTATGCAAATCTGTTTCTCACCTCTTATTAAATGGCACACTTGGCCAAGTTGAAATGTATAAAAGTGAGATCTTTTGAATGTAGCCACAAGAAGTAGCAGCTCAGCGATTTCCCATCTTCACAACACAAGACAGATAGGGGCATGCAGGCTGCAGGAAAGCACAGTTTGCCAGAATCATCAGCAAATCCTTGACTGCACATAAGGCTTGAATTTCCACATTGCAGAGGAACTGTTTCTGTTAACAGGTGTTCTGACATCAGCCTAACAGGGGGCTGTTCTTGTCATCACCAAGTACACAACAGAATAACACAATCTATTTTTGCAGAACAGTTGCAAAGAAGAAAAGCCTGCTCTTGCATCCTTGCATGTGTATATCATTAGATTCTGCTATACTGTGGTCATATTTTTACAGTTCCCAAATTGGAATGATAAATTTTTTTCAAAAATATGTCAAAATATTTTCTCTTAATGTTTTTTCATTCATCTGTTCGGCCATCTTTCAAACGGCTCTATCACATTAAACTGTACAAACAGAACTAAGGCATTGACCCAGTCCTGCAACTCTTATTTGCTTGTATAATTCTGCAAACTATCCCCACTATAGAAATTGAACCTCTCCTGCTCCCAACTGCATCTGCTCTCCTAGCTTCCCCAGGCTGTTTACATCCTTATATGTTGCCTTAGTTAGGGCTCACTCCTGTTGTTCCTTAAGTATTCTTCTAATAGAGGGGGAAAAAAACCCACATATTTACACAATAAACACATGTAAATAAGCAAGTACATGTTAATATTTGCAAGTACATATGATAATATTTGTACCAAATTCTGTACACACTCTTACCGGTATCAAGAGCTGAATCCTTGCAGCTGACTTCATTTCATCCTCAATATCTTCAGTCTATGTTACCTACTAATTATCCTTACACTTAATCTCCTCTAAAGACAAAGGAACATAATTTTTTATGTGTTTTTGTTTCATAGGAGAGAAATACTTAATATGTTAGGCCCATTTCCCACTAGCTGTTATCACCACTCCATGTTGTGAGAGTATAGCTAGATTTAAAAGTGCTCTCACCACAATAATAGTTTGAAACTGCTTTTTGCTGATTAGGGAAGGGACTGAATACATTGCACAATCAGAGTTACCTCTTACACACAATTTCACCCACATAATTAATATCTACTTATTTTGGGCTTTCCTTTTTCACATAATTCTGAAAAAATATTTCTAAAGCTCTAGGAACTAGTTTCACCAAAACAGGAATCCTACAAAAATAAGTTTTTACGCACATAGTCTGAATTAAAAAGCCTGTATAAAACCAGCAAAAGCAAAATATTCAGTAGGAAATAAATATCAGTCAGTAATAAGGCACAGAGACCTATGTTCATCTGGGTTTTGCCAGTGGCATACAGAACTTTCTATAAAATTATTGTGTCCTTGCACACAAATGAGTATGTATATGGAAATGAAACTGTTACTTAAACACACACCTGAATTTTACATTCAGGTACCTATTTGCATAGTTAGAGGTCACATCACATAAGCCTGGCCAAGCAACAATATTGCTCCAGCTTGACTTTGAACATATAAGCAGTCTTTCACCTTCTACTAATTTACTGTAGCAAATACTTTCCCTCTCCTGCTCTGCTACACTTATTCTCAGAAGTTGCTCTCAGTTCCTAGCAATTTTTCTTTAAAAACAGAAGCAATAAAATGTGGTTTTACACTTGCAAATCCTCCATATTTCCAAACAACATATTTCTAAAACATATGGTGTGCACACAGCAAAAAGAAACAAATAATGCTGACAAATACTTTTTCAATTCCATAACATTAAAATGAGATTTAATGCTGTGTCACTCCATTACAACAGAATGTAGAAGAAAATAAATCATGATAGCCTTTTAAAGTATTATAAATTTATGTTATGTATCACATATTTAAAAGTTACTGGTTTTCATAATCTATGGATTTTTAGAACTGCTAGGGATATGAAGAGAAAACATTCAAGTGGCAGGCCAGTTCCTTTGCAAAGGCTCTTTCCTCAGTACAGAAGTCAAAAAGCTGCTATTGCTGATAAGAGGTGGTCTGATCTATCAAACCTCCTAGCAAGTAAAGCCAAGCCTTTCCCTTTTTTCCCTGTCCCCAACCGCATCTGCTTTCCCAGAGTCTCCATGTTGCTCATGTCCTCACATGATGCCCCCGTTCTTACTTGCTCCTTTTGCTTCTTAGGTGTCGCTACCACCTTCCGCCTTCTTTACCACCACAACTCACAGGCTCTGAGACCCCAATTTTACAGGTGACTTCTGAGGATGTGACAGTGGGATATTCTTATCTTCATTCCCTCTCTCACACTCCCTCCCTTATCCCATGCCTGGCTGATGGGAACGTTCCTCTGCAGATTTCCCTGCACTAGTACCTCACACACTGACAGGAAAAAATGAGTCTGAGCACAGCTTTCAGTATGAGTGAGGTCAGTGTGCAATAGGGATATTTTTCCTAGTTTCAGTGGCACTGCAAATGTCAAAGTCCAAAATTTATGGAGTGACAAATGCTTACTGATTTTGAGACAGGTTTTCTTTCCTGTCATGCACACACACGCTTTTGGGTTTTTTAATAATCTGGAGCAAGAGTTTTTGAAATAGGCTATTGTGGCTGAAGGGAGAAAATGTCTACTGACTCCACTTCAAATACAAAAAAAAGTTTATATGGATTAATACAAATCAGCACCTGCAATTAGCTAAAGAAACATAAAAATTCCATGTGGTAATAAAAAATTAGATATTTGGATACCATTAGAATTAACATGAAGTAAAAAAAAATAAAAAGTGGTTAAAGAAATACTACCTGCTCAGCACCTTTGTTCCTGAGAAATGCCAACTCTTTAATATTATCAGCAGAAAATAAAATATAATGCCAAGACTATAACTCACCTTTGTTGGATGATACTCTATGGAAAAAAAAGAGGATCAAGCATTTAAAAATACATGGAAACCTCAATGTTATGCTTGAGGTAAAGAATAATTGAGTAAAGAATAACCTAGCAATATAGCAACATAACACCTCACACTGGAAATGAAGGAAGATAGAAGGACTGGCATCTTATCTTCAGGAGATTGTCAATACTCTGAAATACTTTGAAGTACTACAAATACATTTTTCTTGACTGTAAATGAAGCCTTCTAAACTTCTTACCATCTCCTCTAAGTATGAAAAAGAATGAGGTGTTTTAGACGTGATTGCTCAAAGATAGCTGCCTGTGGCCATATTTAGAACTGTGAAAATTGAATGATCTAAATCCCATGAAAAGAGGTTGGTTTGTTGTGGTTTTTTTAACCTAACAATCTAGCAGGTGGGACAAAAGTGTCTTTAAAGTTAGAACTCTAAATGTGAAGCCATGGTTCTCAGAATTATTAAAAATACACACTGTCACTGAAGTAAAAACCCAGTTTACATGGTCATGTGGCAGGGGGAGGTGTATACATTATAGTAAGTTATCAAACTTAGCTTCCTCTCACTTCAGAGTGAACTAAACACAACATTCATCTTTAAAGCAAAGTAAATTCAGAAAAGCCAGGGGTGAGATGTAGGGGGGGGTGTAGTGGAGAAGAGGGCAGGGACTGACAAGCTCTACAGTTTTTTTCTCATGACATCTCTTGTGAGAGTGTTTTGATTTCAGCAGAGAAGATGGTTTTATTCTCTGGAAAGAGGACTAATTCCTGCGTTACCAGTACCATCAATACACAGCTTTCATTGGGTAATATCAACTCAGAAAGATACCATGTCTTTATCATTTGCCACATTGCTGAAGATTTGTCAGAAGATCATGACTTGCATATGAATAACATGATATTTACATTAAATTTTAATACAGAAAAAAAAATAATCTGACCACTACCCTCCGGAAGGTCTTGCGGAGTTTTATCACTCAAAATGCTGGTAGAGCATTAAACATATTCTAAATAATTTCATTTAATGCGATCCCTTTTATATTGTTCTGCTCTGTTCTACTACAGTCTTAACAGTTTCCATGGGAGCAGCCAAGGGATAAAATTGCCTTGGGCTTATCAAGACCTGTTTGTCCATCAGTGCTGCAGAGGACAGTCACTTGCTACTGCTATTACATGTTTCTTTGTGAAGTTATAACAGAATAATCAATACAAAATTGCTGAGATTAAGACACAAGAGTTATTATAAAGGAGAAGGTTTTCTAGAAGTGTTTTGTTCTTTCAACTGAAGAGAAGGTTCCAGGACTTTTTACAAGGGCACATAGAGATAGAGCAAGGGCTAACAGCTTCTAACTGGAAGAGGGTAGATTCAGGTTAGATATCAGAAAGAAATTTTTCACTATGAGGGTGGTGAGACACGGGAACAGGTTGCCCAGAGAAGTTGTGGATGCTGCTTCCCTGGAAGCGTTCAATGCGAGGCTGGATGGGGCTTTGAGCAACTTGGTCTAGTGGGAGGTGTCCCTGCCCATAGTAAGAGAGTTGGAACTCGATGATCTTTATGGTCCCTTCCAATCTAAAGCATTCTATGATTCTATGATTAATTTTTAGAGGTGCATTAATTCAGAAAAAGAACATCCTGTTATTTCTAACTCAAAGCCACAAATAAAACTCCCATTTAAAAGTAATGAACTTAATTTCACTGACTAGACAACATTTTACCTGATAATATATCCACAGTCAAGTCATCTACTTGACTCCCAGCAACTATCACAAAACTTATTTCAACAGAAAGCCTTATTGGTAGATGTTAATAAGACAAAGCATGCACACAGTACATGTGCAGGATTAGAGCCCATATCCTTGTAGCTGTGAGATTTGTGTTTTATTTCAAGCAATGGTGAAATAGTCCTGTTCCTACACCCTTTCTGTCTACACAAGTCTAAGAATCAGATTTTTCACAGCAAAATAGAAACTGTACAACAGGCTGCCCAAAAGCTTACTATCCAGGGCTCAGTTTGATGCAAGTGATCTTTCCAAAAAAATAGAAGAATAACGTGCATATACACCAATGAGAATCTTATCAAAAAGCTACTGTAAAAACTTCTTTTCCAAGGTTTATCTACACAGCACAGTATAGACCAGCTTTTCTCAAACTGCAGCTCAAAACAAACTGTAATCACAGAATTATTTTCTGTTTTACTACTTTTGGTATCACATATTTGGATTCTTTGGAGATCAGAAAAACAATCACATGTGCAAATTAAACACAGTTTCATTGTTCAGTTAAAAAAAGTTTTAAAAATATAAAACTCAGAGCTAACTATGTACTTGTGTGTAGAAATTTATCAACAATTTTGACATCAATAATGGCCGTATCCATGCTATTCTTTCAGATTTACTTGAAACTAGACACAAGACAGTATGGCAGGGGTGTTGGAACTCTATGACCTCTAGGGTCCCTTCTAACCCAAAACATCCTGGGATTCTATATCAATCAGAACTACTTCTAGTGACTCAGTTCCATACGAACGCATCCACCTGAAAACCCACCATTGAAAATATGCCAGAAAATGACAGGGCTAAAGGTATAAGCAGAATTTAAAAAGCTAATAAAAAGCCAACAAAGTAGGAAGATTTTTAATGTGTTCCATTTGTTAGATGCTAGGTTCAGTATTTGCAGCAAAATGATCTTTACTTGCAAGTCAAGCAAACTGCAGAGGAGATAAGGTATATTCTCAGACTTTACTGATTAGTTACTTAAAATTTGTAGGTAATGCTGTGATCCAGCTTGGCTTTGCACTTTTTTATTGATTGTATTGACAAGAAAAACTGTTCCTAGCTGTGCAACTTCAGAGGCAGTTTCCTGAACTTTCATTTTAGTGAAGGTTTATGACCTTGGCCAGTTCAAAAGATGCAGTTTATGGAAGAAGTCAACCACCTCTAAAAGTCGTAACAGCTCCTGTCTCAGTGCAAATACTGTTAAAAAGGAACAAAATTCATGAACGCCTTTGCAGTCTGAGCCTAAACTTTGATTTATGCTGTCTCATTGGTTTTAGTCTTATCAGAGCTCAGTTTGTAGGGTCTGGTACATATGTGTTATTGTATATTGGCACTGGAGGTGGTTTTTGGTAGAGATGGGGATACGTGAGGATATGGAAAAGGTAAATGACAGAGAATCAAGATTCTTAAATAATCAGATAAGGAAATTTTTATAAAATCAGCTTCAACCGAAAAACAAGTTTTAAAGCAAAAAGTGCAGTTCAAAGTAACAAAGTTTTTAAAATCTGAATACTGTCTTAGTGGTATTATGTTACCTTTCTGATTGCAATTTATTAATTGCTTACATAAAAAAGATCTCAAGTAAGATTTTTACTTTACCAATTAATTCCAAGAAGTTTTTAGAAGGCTTGTAACACAACAAATTTACTGTTACACTGCTAAATATAACAGGCCAGGGATTCCTCTTGCCTTAGGAATGAAGGAGCATGGCACAGTTCAGTTCATACCTACGTGGCTGTACTCTCCTCCATGCAAAATATCCCACATTAGTCACAACCCAGCTTCCCACTGGAAATAACCCTCACAAAAATCATGCCCAGCCAGCAGCTGGAGGAACACTAGTTGGCAGGAACCAAATGATGTGCTGATGAGCAGTACAAGCGCTGGTCCTCAGGGTTCATTCTTTTCTTTACCAGCAAAGGTATAATTAAAGATTCTTTGCCCTATTCAGTATTAGTGCAATACTCCACATAACACCAATACAATCAATGCAATGAGCTGAGAATAACGCTAATTACCAATTTATTAATCTTCTTAATTTCTTGAAGCTACCTGATATTTAAAAAAAATAATCCAAATTACATTTTACTAATCTTACTACATGTTCTTTTGGCACAGAAAAGATCCATATGATGATATATTTTAATTTTTAAATGTACTTATTTCTTGGAGATTCTTTTAATCTTTTTCACTTTAATCAGCCATTCTATATTATCATCTCCAGCTTGAATTTTCAAATTCATAATTAGGATGGCATAAGTTCCATAACTGAACAGAATTTCAATGGAAATGAAGATTTTCTTCAATGGGAAAGACTTTAGGAGTGAGAAGTGAGCTCAGGTGATCGGCATTGCATTATTTCTGACAGTTTCCTGCACTACACCCAGAACACTGCCATAGGTGATGCATTCACTTAATTTAGGAATTAAGCAGAGTGGGGAAGCAACAACCCTAAAGATGCCACATTCTTCATAATAGCAAAATTTTGGCCAAAAACATGCTTTTGCCATCCTCTGTTAAGATGACTTTGTTGCCTTATGGTTGAGTGTTCACATTTAAATTGGCAGGAGGAGGAAATCAAAAATTAAACCAGTGGTGAGCACACTAAATGTTTTTTTTTTTCTTTTTCCTACCAAATGCAGTCATTTGAAAATATTAAGCAGCTCCAGCAGCAGTAATTTTTAGTATGTCACAACAAGGTTAATACGTTACTGACTTTACAATTCTTTGGACTAATAGATGAGACAAGTTGAAACAGCTTTTGTTTCATTTGGAATTATCTTCATTATGACTTTTAGCTGGCACAGGGGATCACTATTTCTAAACATTTCACTACTCCTGAACAGACAGAAGGACATACTGTTTATTTAGCTGTCTAGTGATTTCCGACACAGGAGCCTATCAATTATATTATGGTATGAAATCCAGTGCCAACAAAAGGGCTCCTAACAAAACATCATGATGTGGTTACTCAAGAGCTGATTATCCAGGAGTAATCAAAACATTAAACCTAGCAAATAGCATTTAATCTGAGGCTGGCTCTGTAGCAATCTCTGCTTTTTTTAACCTTGTAAGAGTACTTGTCACTGACTTAAAATATTCATTTCATGAGGTGGTGTAGGATTCCCCCGAATCTCCTTGATTTCAGTTGCCAACAGTTAAAGCCTTTGGCAAAAATTACCCATTTAAGCAAATGCAGCAGCTAGGCAGGAGATGGAATTACATTACTTTCTTACAGCTACTTATGTACTTGCCCAGTGTGTCCATTACTGTCCAGAAGCTTTTACAAGCACCATTACCCTAGACCCTTTAAAAACTGTCTGTGATGCAATTAAATCTCTGAACTGCATTAAATCTCAGTTCAAACAGTTTCATTGTTATTACATATGCATCACAGTTACAGACACTCATTTGGGCATCTATATTTAAAACTAAGTTGCGGTTTTATAGCAAATATCAGGTACAGAAATTTGATCTGAGTGAAAAAATGTCTACTAGCATCATCTGGATTCCTCTGTCCAGTCAGGAGCAGGCACAACAATTCATTAAAATGAAAGGACATTTTGCAAATATATGCTTTTCCCTATGGTCTCATCCCTTGCAATCAAAACCCTTTCACCCACCAGCTGAGATGGGGGAGAATATTCTGCAGCTAGTTCCAAAAAGAAACCTTAGTCGTACGTGCTCTAGACAATCCTGCTTTAGCAGGGGAGCTGGACTAGATGATCTCTAGAGGTCCCTCCCAACTCTGACAATTCAAACAAGAGATAGGATGAAACAACCTAATCTATGTCATATACTTCTAGGAGTGAAGCCATCTGCATTGCAAGATTTAATATCAAGGTTTTCTTCCTCTGTATCTCTTGTGACATTTGAAGATCTTTTAATACACTTATGATATATAATGAGCTGCATCTTGTGCATTCTCACAAATGCTGTAAAGACCAATTAAAGTTTCCTACATATGGAAAAAATGTAAAATTTAATTAAGACATCTGTCTTTAGAGTACAGAAACACCAGTGAGGAATCAATACAATGGACAGCATCTGTTTTGTTTCTCGGCTTGAAACTAATATCCACTCAAAATGGAACTGATAGGATCACAGAGAATCCTCTGGAAGGGAAAGCTTATTATTTCCACTCTAGAGAGTATGTTGAGGGATAAAAGCTTTTTAGATGGGAATGAGGCACGCAGAGTTTGAGATGGGAAGAGCCCTCAGCACAGTAAAGACATTAAGATGTTTCTGAGAGGAACAGGAAAGGACCACACAAGCAGGTCCTTCCTGCTGGACTATATACCAGAGGAACGCACAGGCTTTGCTGCAACACAAAAGACATTAAACCTTGCAGATAGGACCAGACACTGGAGACAGGACAGAGGGAAAGTTATTTATAAATCTCTTTGGTTTTCTTACCTATACTTTTAATTTAAAGTTAACTATTAAAATTTTCGTCCTAATAAAACCTTTTCTAAAAGTTATTTTTAGAACCATGCAAATCAGACTGCAAGTAATCTTTGAGAACCCTCACTGTAAAGAAAAATAGACTTGTCTCAGATCAATGGCTAAATATGGCTGCTTACGCAGAACAAACACCCAAAACTTATTTAAACAATGTGAACATAAGACTCAGATGCTCCAACTTGGTGCTTGATTCCAATCTCCTAACTTGAACTCTCTAACTTTGTCTACCATATAGCTTGAAGGAAAACTCTTATTAAAGAAATATTACAATCAGTACTTTCGGGACATAATGCAATTTAGTCAGTTTTCTTGTAAAAGCAGTAAGTACAGTTATTAGGTAAGGTTTCCTTATTCTTGCAATAGGCTTATTTTATTCCTCTAATTGCACCATACCAGAATTCTTTTATCACCTATTACTTATTGCATGCATCACACATATTTTAACTCAAGCCTTCCTCTTTGTGTCTGAAAACTCTCCATCTGGCCACAATTCCTATCAAACCAACAAGAAGAGAGGGCAACGATCCACTGTTGTTTCACTATAATTTTACAGAGGAGAAACAGATGCATCAACATACTTTACAACTGCTTCCTTTTACAGAACCTTTTGTTGGAACACATTTACAACTTTGGCAAAAATGGTCAGATTTATTCTTTCAACAATAAAAGCATGCTTCTGGAAAGGTTAAAGGAAACTGGTCAAGGGGTTTTCAGATAAAAAGTTCTGAATTAAGATTTTGCAAGATTATCCTTTTTACCTGTACCTAAAATCCCAATGTTATGAAATTAAATGTTCATCAAATGTTTGAATGGATCTTCAAAGTAGACATCAAGGGATGTAGAAGCATTTTAAGATAAAGGGCTTTACTCCTCAATACACAGCACCAGCCAGCATTGCATGCTAGAAAAATAGGAGAATCTTATTTAATAAATTGTTGGGGCAAGCTTTCTTTTGTTGGCTGTTAGTCAATATATGGTAAAAATAGAGAAAGTAAGCAGCAACAGAAATGCACAGGAGCACCCTTCACTCCCATTCTGTTGTCAAAACAGTGACAGCTAACCAGGTGGAAAAACCTCCTTGAAAATTATTGCATCTGCATGTCCTGGAATCACAGCAGGAGATTTTTGTTAAGGTGATAGCCCTTCAAAACAAAGATTTCAGACAATTGGTCTGTCATGTTGCTTACTTTAGACAGGCAAGAAACAGAGCTGCCAAACAAACCAGAATATGCAGCCCTTGGGGGACCAAGTGCAAGCTTTGCATTTTGTTAGATTCTAAACAGGTTTATTACATGCAACAACATAAAACCCAACAACCAAAAAAAGAAACCCAAAATACTTTGCCTTCCGCAGCAATGTATTTTGCTTAGCTTGGGCACCACCAGGAGTAATCAAAACTACAAAGAGATACATTTTCCTGTCTTTTTTTCTTGTGTGGAGCAAATTCCCCTTCTCTCAGTTAAGACAAAACACACAGTAAGGGTGGAAAAACATGTTTGTTTGAACCAAAATAAACCAGCACTTTCCTAAGTGCAGGAATACCTTGCCTGTTTTTGAAGAGATAGTCAAGTTTTAGAGATTTGCTAATTGCTTCCATGAGGCCTTCACTTCTGGTTTCCACATCCTTCTGTTCCTTTCCATTTCCAGGAGGCTCATTCTGTGGATTCCTAGGGTTAGTCCCTTTTTTTTTCCTGTTGCATAGCTTAAGGACGGCAGAAGCAGAGCAGCTGTGACATTAATGGAGCGCTAAGTAGAACAGCAGGATGGTAAATGGAGCAGCAGCCAGCAAACAACAAAAAGCTGAGGGAAAAAAAACTTGGTGAATCACTTCTTTCCCTCCTTAACACTGAACTACATGATGGTGAACTGCAAAAATACTTATTTATTAAAACTCACTGGACATACTGGATGTAGGAGCTGAAGCAGCTAAGGAGCTGAAGGACAGCAGACTCCTTAGTTCTGATGATGTCTAGACCAAGGGCATCAATATATTCCACTTATACTTTAAAATTTCCTGTGGGATGGGTCAGGAACCAGAAAAAAGAAAAAACAAAATAATCATCATCCAAACCTTTATTTTACAGAGTCTCTATCCCAATACATAAAGTGTCATTTGTTTCTCTTTTCCAAAGGGCCAAAAACCTCATCAAACAGCAGAGCCAAATGAATAACCTGAAGCAAATAACATGTCCAGTCCTCTGGCCACAAAGACTTCATTATATATACATTTGAAGTCATTTTTAACAGAAACAACAGAAGCATCAAAATTAAGTAGTTATAGGTGGGTGTTTTTCCTCATTTAGTTGTAACAATAGATTCTGGATTTCTGTTATTGTCAGAATTTTTGAAATTTACAGGTGGGTATGATATATTTTTATAATTGCGTCTGGGCATTATGCCAAATTTGAGGGTTTTAAAAATAGCCTGACAAGGCTGACAAGTAAAACTTTCAAAATCCTGCAAAGTGTTGTTACTGTAGGCTTTTTACACATTATTACATATCTGAGCCTCTTTTGGCATTGCACCAGCAAAGATAACTGTGACCTATCCAATGGATACCTTTCTTCTTCTTCCTCTTCCTCCTTTTCCACTTTCAAAAAGAAAAAATGTGGGCAAAGTTTTCCAGGTGCTATAATTGTTAGCTTTTGCTCTGTCTTTAAGTGTGCAGTGAACTGCACGGAAATGTGTGAAGTTTTAACTAACACATCAGCATTCAATGCAAGACCATACAAGAAGAGATGTCTTAATTTTAAGGAATATTTTACTCGCACTCTCATTCTTTCATAGTCAAATGCTCAAAAGAAAGAAGATATACATATCCAATTAGTCTGTGCAAGATGACTTGTGATGAACACAGAGACCAAAGAACATCAACAGCCCCTGAGCGCTTAATGTGTCTTCTGTGTCTCATAGTCTGGCAAGAAGCTGGCTTTAGATGTAACTTTTATACAGTTAATGAATTGTCAGTGACTGCAAACTTAATCCTGTGCCACCTCTGACTCATTAAACTACACGTAATCATGCTTTGTCTCTTCTTTTCTACCTCTTCTTTGGTTTTGGCTTTATTTTACTTCCCTGAACTGAATGCTACTGAGAAACTGCATGCAGATATGCCTTGATTTTACTAAAACACTGACCTAGATGCCATAAACACATGCAATTATTTTATCTCTTCTTTCACAGTTTCCTCTGGTGCTTTCTCACAGGAACATTCACATTCATAGTTCCTTCCAACACTAATATTTCTGTTGCATACTTCTATACCCCTTTCACCTGACTAATCATACCATATAACTTATGCTTAAATCATATGACCCTACTGAGAATTGACATCATTCTTTCCAGACGGAAACCTTGAAGCAAGGATATCATACCTAGAGCAAATCCAAGATATCGAGAGACTTTCACCTTCTCAGCATGATGCTAAACCTAACTGTAGGTCTTAAGAAAATTAACTCTTTCAAGATCAAGGGAGCACCCTCAGCAAATCTGTGAATGGTGTTAAATTGGGGGGAGCAGTCAACGCACTGGAAGACAGGGCTGCCTTTAGAGAGACTAAATATCCCCGCAGGCTGAAAAAAACCTGACCCTACAGAAACCTCACAAAGTTCAACAAATGCAAGTTCCTGCATTTGGAAGCAGCAGAACAGGCTGCGGATGACTGGCTGTGGAGCATCTCTGCAGAAAAATGACCTAGGTGTCTTGGTGGACAAAATGTTGAGCACAAGTCTACAGAATGACTTTGCAGCAAAGATAGCTAACCACATATTGAACTGCCTTAGCAAGAATATAGCCTACAGGTCAAGGGAGTTCCCCTCAATTCAGCAGCTGCGAGATTGTGCCTGGAGCATTGTGTACCCTTTTGGACTTCACAGTCAAGAAAGGTACCAGCATACTGTATCAGGTACAGCAGAGTGGAAAGTATAGATGAAAATGGATGGAGCCAGACTCCTCTCAGAAGCCCACAGTGGCAAAATGAGAGGCAACACATACAAGTTGCGAAATGGAAAATTCCAATCTAGTTTCAGGTAAAAACTTTTTAACCTTGAAGCTGCTCAAACACTGAACAGGTGCCCAGGCCAGTGTTGTTATTTCCTTTCTTGGAGATATACAGCATTCAACTGGACAGAGCATCAAGAAACCTCATATAACTTGACCTTGTTCTGTCCCTTCCAACATAAACTATCCTATTAATACTAAAGAAATCTGGAATCAAGTAATTCCCTGTAGTCTTATTCACATGAATGGAAATCTGGCAGAAGAATACAGGTAGAAAGCCAAACATATCTGGATTCATGGCCATACTACTTTTGAAGTTGCTTAGCACTTTTCCTGGTATCTTCCAAAGATTGCATTTCAATTTCTACTGCCTATCTTCTGCCACACACCTACGAGATGCTTGCCTTTTAATGAAAAAGTTAGAAAGGTAAAAATGTCTTGTTTAATGAAGCCATCAAAGTTAAATTGAGTTTCCAGGGGAAAAAACGTTTGCAGTCTTCTACCTATATCCAGTCTGTTTTTTAATTCTGTGGATGTCTGAGTGTCCCCACGCACTTGTAACAGGAGATGGAACCACAGTATTATTATCTCTTGCCAGATCCTAGGCTGCAACAATTATCCTATTGCTTTAGTCCAAATCTGACTTCTAAACATCATCTTATTCCTATATTAGTATTTCCTGTGAATGCTGACTAATTATCTATTTGGCTAATATGGTGAAAGCCTTCATGACAAAAATCTAAAAATTGTATTTTCCTACTGGTTCGCACTAGAGCAAGAGTTAATCATAGAAAATACATTTCAAACTCTAATAACCTTGTTTGTAATAACCTTTGTACTTATACAAGAGTTGTTTGATGTTGTTACAGAGGAAACCTAAATGACTAGATCTCAGGTGGATTAATTGATCACATATTCTCTGTGACTACCTGGAGTGAGAACATGCAAGATACTACTTCTCTGAACTTGTGTTGGAGTATGAATTGGCTATGAGCTTTCTCACCAACAAAGAGCTCTCCTACACTACATCACAATACCAGTAGAATCCATTATTAAGAAAGTTCCATGAAGTTTTTGATACAGTTTTCCCTTATGTTTTAAGAAGATGTCTCACTTCAGACTTTTCCTATTAATCTAAATCACTTCATACTGATTTTCAAAGTCATGATAGTTGAATACTGCTCTTCCTTTAAGCCACTGTTATCAATAGAAGCAAGAATTAAAATCTGTAAATATTCTTATTTTTTTAAGAAAAAGCACTTTCACTCATAGATCAAAGTCTTAACTACAGTACTTTTCAACATCTATCCATGTCCACCTACTTAACAACACAGATATATTAATTCAGGAGCTGTATAACAATTTAATAAATATTTCTAACTTCTTAGCATTCATACACATATATATGTCTATATACTATAGATATTTTTCGTATGTGTTCCTTAATCCAATTGCCCCAAAAAGCTTATCTAAGACTTAGCAAACTTTACAGACACAAGAAGATACTATACCAAGAAGCAGATACAACAGACACTGACAAAAGCACTGTCAAATGTGTTTTACCTTTACTTTTCAGTTTTGTGGTTGCAAAATTAAAGTGCTAAGCAAACAGGAATCAAAATGTGGTTTTAACAACAGCCAACATATACGTACTACTGCCTGCATTTTGCTGGTTCTATACAGCAAGTTCAGTTCCTTATTAGATACCTACAGTAGGACTATTAAATTGATTGTGAAAAGTTTTGCTTGCATAACCACAAAAATGTCAAGAAAATAACATTTTTTTAAATAGTATTTCTAAAGCCTTCTAAATATTGAGGCCAAGAAATAAAGTTAAAATGCTATAAGTTGAAATCTTAAAGAAGAATTTTAAAAATAGTCACTTGGCACTGAAATTCACTCAGGTTGGGAACTTCTTTCCTTTGAAAAAAACAAACGTGCAGCCCCCTATAGGGGCACTCAGTTTTCAGAAAAAACTGAGCAACAGCCTTCATGGAAGTGAAAACAACTGCTCTCTACTTCTGGAATCAAGGTTCTTAAGTTAAAAAACTTGACAAAGCCAAGCCCTAATTCAGGATTCTTTCTAATTTTAGGACTAACCCAAATGTCACTACCTCTATGCTACCCATATGTATTTGGCACAGATTTAGAGAACAGTGGGAAAAGTCTATCTGAAAACATGCCAAGATTAAAAAAACCTTTAATAATTCTAAAAATTAGGTCCACGTTTTCTACCTTTATGTTTTAATACACCAAAAAACTTGTTGTCAAGTACACACTTGAAAGCAGACAAAAGGTGAGGAGAAAGAAAGGAAATACCCAGTTTCTTCTCCGTCATCCTCCCTGTTTTTATTTTGTCTGATATATGGGTGATTTTTCAGCTGCTGTTACTGTGTTCTGGCTGTAAGGCTCTGTCAAGGGCAGCCATCCAACTATCTAAGCAAAGGTCACTCAGTGGCAGGGATTGGGAAGTATTAGAGAGCTTACAAGGAGAAAGAGATAATGACAAAATCCAGTGTTTTAAGCCGCCTGCCATACCCCTCCCACAAAATCCTCATAATGAACTTTCTATGCTATGGGGGTTTGGGTTTTTTTAATCAACACTATGTTGTAAGTTTCACTGAAAATAAATGATACATTTTGCTACATCACTTCATAACCTGGTTCAACCTCTCAGATTTCAGTTACCAATGCACAGAACAGATTAAAAGATATGCACTAGATGCTAAAATAATCTTTACACAGGCCACCTGATTCGCAAACATCTCTTACCCTCAGAATGCAAAATCGGGTCAATAGCGAATTGTGTTATAACCTATTAGCATCTACCACACCTAATAATCAAATGAGCCTACAATCAGATATGTAGATCAGAAATTAAAACAGCCTCTCGCAGCACAGTGCAACAAGCATGCTTAGTGGCTTCCCAATAACAACAAAGGTGAGGCAAAAACAACCAAAGAAGCAAATGGCAAATTATAAACCTGAAACTTACAGGATTCCACATGCTAGAATAGAAACTACAGCAGCATTTGTTAAGCTACCTGTCTGAGTCAAGTGATAAATTATTGTGGAAAGTATTCAGGTCATGTGCAGATAATTTACATGCTTCCCATCTATCATATACTAGTTCTCTGATGTAAGGCTCTACAGTTATTATACTAGCGACAAAGAATACAGTTATATTAGTGACAAATAATTATTCCATATGGCTAGTTATATAGGCTACTACAGAGCTCAAATAAAGAAAATAATAAATCAAAACCAAAACACACCTGCATCTTGGCAATTTTCTTGGGAGAAACTGCTGAATCACTGCAGTGAAGATAACAGCAAAGAGCAGTTACATGGAGCGTACAGATGGAGCCTCCAAAAACTCCAGAGTTCTAGACAGGAGTCTGCATCATCAACTGCAAAGATGCTTTGGAGCATTAGGATCAAACAGAGGGCCAGTCCACATTCCACATCCAGCCACTGTCAAGAAAATAACATTTTTTTAGAAAATCAAAGTGTGAAAGACAGATATGGATGAGGCTTGATCACTTCTGGGATTTTCTTGAAAGATATTCTCAATCTCAGCCATTCCCTCACCAGAGTATGTGCCAGGCAGAGTTAGTAAGCAAGAAAAATTCTTCTCTATCCATCTAACACCATGTATCATTAAAAAAGAAAGCCAACTAACTTTATAAACCATCATAACCTAATCTAAGATTACATATATCAAAATGCCTTAATTGAAACCATATTGGTATCATATGGCAAAATTCAGTGTATGGATGTTTTTACTTATCAAAAACCCAGACCT
The DNA here is from genome assembly GCA_013400055.1 of Nycticryphes semicollaris. NCBI lineage: Eukaryota > Metazoa > Chordata > Aves > Charadriiformes > Rostratulidae > Nycticryphes > Nycticryphes semicollaris. Next base: position 148,696 of record VXBJ01006142.1, read on the forward strand.
TAAGCACTTCAGTTATTCTTTTTCCATTTTAGAATTAATGCTACATTTTTTGCATTTGTAATTAATTTCCTTAAGCTAATCATAAATCCTGAAAATCAATGATTTTGCAAGTTTGCACTTGCAAAGATGATGATTGTGCTTTCATCTGTAGCTATTCTGACGTATATCTGCAGTATAGGTTCTCATTTCAGGTTATAAACAGTTAGAAGAAAAACAAAATTCTGGTATCATTAATGTTATAGTAAGTTACAAAGAAACATCTAGATGGAAGAAGTTCCTGTGCTACTTCTATCTATCTCCTTCTCTTCAAAAGACTGAAGGAAACCCAAAAACATTATTGAAAACTTTTACCTCAGACAGAATTTTCTGTTTTTCCTTAAATTACTGCAATCCCATGCCAAGCAATTTGGGGAAAACGATCTATGGTCTTTGCAGTGGTATTCAAATTAAGGATTCTGCATAGAATAGGAAAATATTTCCTGAATATTTAACCACAAATTTTTGTTATGCTGTTTGTAACTTGCATAATTTGTTTCCATCAATAAATTAGCACCGAATTAGCTAATAAAAAAGTTCATAAAAGCAGTATTTCTTTGTTCACAAAGACCTATATTTCAAGAAAGTGCTTCCCTAATCTTTCTTAAGTATTGTTTCTAAAATGTAACACCTACAGTATTGTACTTGTGGTTTGAGCTTCAAACCGGGACAGTACTGCATCAATCTCACTCCAGTCCTCTCACTGGGGGAGTTCTAAAACTAGTTAATGCAGTATGAACAGCAAATGCTGCAAGCTAACCTACAGGGTATGTTAATTTAGTTATTTAAATTATAGACCACCCTTACATAATGCACTGGGTGTTACTTAATCTTCTATTGCACGCCAGATCCTCAGTGTGTTTCTGCCTAAAGCGGTCAGAGCCTCAAACACTACACTGGTAAAACTTGGTCAAATCAGAGCTCTACTGTAGAGTTCTAGAGACTCTGGAGGAAAGAAGGAAGATGAACGAAAATGTGACAAGGTCAATTGAAGGAGTAACAAATTACTTACCAAAACATTTTTGGTGTTGACAGTAGTGCAAGTCTATTTTTAACACAATTTGAGAAACACAGGAAAAGAAAGAGGAGAAAGCGAGACTGTCACATTAAAAAGACAAAGGAGCAAGAACATCCTCGGGTCTAGTACTTTTAGGTGTTACTGAATGCCAACAGTCACACTGGGAATAAAATTGAAGTGTTTGTTTTCCAAGAGATAGTGAAACAAGCATGATGGTACCTCTTTGGGTTGTTCTAAGACAGCTTAGAGAATGACACCACCAGGGATCTCCAATGTGTTACCAGATTATTAAAATTTAAGAGAAATTCTAGATTACAGATGGCTCATGTTGCGCTTCATGAATATAAATGATTTAACTGATGATAATTTAAATGACTTGCAGATTTAAATAAAAAATATTTTCATTAATTCAATCCAACTAAATACTTCAACTTGCACAGTTACATAAAGCACTGTAACATTAAAAAAGCACACTATATTACATGCTGACATTAAGACATTTTCATCAAAATAAATCTGTAAACCCTTGATTACCAAAATTTTTTTTTCCTAGATCAAAGCAACAGACAGTATTTTAATACTAAATATTAATGCAACATAATGAGTCTATTAAGAAACACCTGTGAATTAAAAGAGTCTCTTTCAGGGGTGTTGGTGTTCTAGTCTATTATTCTACCAGCTCTACCTCGTTATTCTAGCAATACTAACTCCAGTAAAGGGATTGAAGCATTTGAGACATGCCAGCTGCCACCTCTTTCTGATACCCAGTGTGCACAGCGCTCTGCCAAAATCAGCCTGCTCATACAGGTCCTTGTTTCAGCAAAAGCAAGAGACACTTGAAGATGCTTTCAAAGCATTTACCTTGTGGTTGTCCACTCTATGTCTCAGAGGGTACAAGCATAGGGTACTTCTCAGAAGAACACACAACAGCGACTATCACATTATGCTGAAAAGAAAGACATTTTCTTTATGAGACATTTCTTCCCTTTCATTGTGTTCTGTCATTTACAGGGAAGCATATAGTTTTAAAATAACACCTAATGTATTTTTGCACTGACCATCTCTTGTCTCCAAATTAAAAACAAGAACTCTTTTTTCCTGCTCTTAAGACCTTTCATGCTGCAGCCAGCTTTTCTATTTGTTGTTTATATAAAATTCTCACAGTCGTTTTGTTAGAAGAAAACAAATTCATGCAACCTCATTCAATCTTAGAACTAACAGTTGTACACAGATTATATTAGACTAAAATAACTTACATTGATATTTTAAGTTGGCTGTTAAGGGGGAAAAGAACTTTAGAGAGATTATCTGATCTTGGCTTCCAGAGACTTGCTATACAGCAAGTCAAATTTGCTCTTTTATGGCTCTAAATATCTATAGTTAATTGTTGCAAGTCAGACCAGTCTCTGACTCAGACATTTGCATTAACCCCAAAGTGCAAGAGAAAATATACATTTATTTATAGATTTGTCTAAAATTCACATAACATCTGCAAACAGCAAAGCAGCTGTCTTATTTTATGCATCAAATCTGGTGACAGATTAATAGGAAAAGATACGATTTTAACAAAGTATTAAAAATAAGTTGGTACTGTCAAAACTGTGACTGTATTCTCAAACATATTCTCTCTTCCAGAAAGTCACAATATACATATTAGCACATTGCAAAATGTAGACAGCCAGAAAGATCTTAACACCTAATGCTCAATGCTCACAGAGGTAAAAAATTGCTCTTTAAGTATATATCAAAATACCTAAAAAATGAACAAGTAATATGGGAATCATTTGAAATGCTGTAGACAGCTGCCTGTTGGGGTTGGGGAAGTTTGTTACATTGATATCAATATCAGGTTATGGTAAGCATCCCATTCTGTCTTCACATGCACTGGTGGTATTCAGTGGCATCAAACAAGGTTCTTTGGGGTGTATTCTGTCCATATGCTCAAGTATGCGCACACCTACATCTACTGAAGCATCTACACACGCACAAATAGTGAAGGCAAAGGTTAACCTTGAATACATTTTGGGTTAACTTGGTCATTTAATTCTTGACCAACAGCCCTCTGAATAAGGCTTCCTTTGAGTTCTGAAGGCTTTACATTAAGTATTACATAATTAGCATTTGGTTTACATTAAATTTTTCATACAACACCTTCTACATATGTACTAAATGTTGCCAGAACACACCCACATGCACTCTGCAACTGTGGATCTAAATATACCTCCAAATCTAAACTATGTTCAAGCTGAAATTAACTGGACACTTTACCTAAGAATAAGGTATATTTTAGTGTGTTAAATATATCTCTTTAAACAAGTGCTAAATTCGCTGGATTCTAAATACGTTAGTTTTGAAATCATGTTGTTAATGTGTCTCTGCAACATTATTCTATCTACCTCTGAAACTCTGTCTACGAAGAAGTACTATCATCCTCTATCAGGGCCAATTCACAAGGTGTGGAAAATAATTTTAAAAGGATAATATTTTTCCTATTTAAGAAATAATCATCTGCAAATGAAGCTGAACAAAGGCCCAGTGAGTTTTAAGAGTCTCTGATACTCCATTAAGATCACTAGGAACATAAAAGCAGTCTGACAAATACTAATGTTTTAATAGGGACTGTGTTTAAATTGATTTTAAGTCAAAATAATAAATTACTTCTCTTGTATGTTCTAGGAAAGCTCCTTGTGCATCTAACTGTGCATTATGTGAACTTGGGTAGGAAATAGCACATTCTTTGAATGTTAAAAATCTGAATCCTTGCTTGATGGTCGTTGGAGTACACTAAACACTATGAAAAAAAAATATTTATTTTTGGTTTTCTCCTTGATATTACAATAATGTCATGTTCTGTTTTGAAATTACATAATTTACAAAACACAAAAGCAAAAGAGAGAAAAAAAAAGGACCAAATCCTGTAACTTTCTAATTTCATTCAGAAAAGTTTTTGCTATTTCTCTAGATTTTTATGATTCTTGTCAACACAGTTTCTGAGCTTCTTACATATATTAATGGATTTGTCCTCACCAAATACTTCTGAGACAGAAATATAAACTGCCGTTTTGTGGAGAATACGAATAATGCTCCCTTCACCCAAAATCATAAAAAAATACTTTGGGCAAGACTGGAAACTGAAGCCACATTTGTATGTACATGTCTCATTTATGAAGTCAGTTTTCCTTCCTGGTCAGGATGGATGTGACAACAGCTTGTGTATTTAACAAATACTTTACATGCATGAACTGTCAGTAATAGCAGAGGAAGAGCCCTCGAAAGGATCTAATCCACACCCAGCCAGACATTCACATCACCAGGAGAAGTGGAAACAAACTCACTGAACTTGATATCAGAAAAGCATTTACAAAATTACTACACTTATGTAGTTTGAAGTATAACTTGACCAGAAAAAGAAAAAAAGAAACAAAAACACCCACCAAGGAATCTATACAGCAAGAAAGATCTTTCACTTCCACTTGAAATAGAGGATTAGCCCAAAAGAAGAAAAGTAGATGGAAGGGGCAGCCATGATTACATGTCCCACCAAATATGGGTTTCTGCTGTTGAGAACTCATGAAATTAAGAGAAAATGAGCAAAGATGATGATGTATCCTGCAACTATGCCAGATATATTTTTTCCTGCTGGGTAGTGCACTTAAAATGCTTATCATCCTGAATTTAAGAAGTTCTAAGCAGTAACAAAATTGTTCAAGAATTAAAATCTCCTAGTATGATTGCCTTTGTGAACTGCAGCAATGTCTGCTTTTGAGAAATATCCCTTTAACCTTGAAAAGGATTGATGTCTTCATGCAGTGATGTATAGGGATATCTGCTCAGTAGTTATGAGCAATCACTTCACCTTGCAGGTTATAGCTATCAGTAGAGATCTATGCAGTTGCAGGAACTAGTTAATCACTGCATAGTATGGGCATTGTCTGGATTTATAACCACAGCTTTAATAGTGCAGTTGAATCCAGTTTTAGCTTTTGAGGAAATTGTTTCACAACTGTGAAATTAGAAGTTTCAGGGAAAGAAAAAAAAAAAAAAGATGACGCTCATTTATGGAATTCTGATGCCTTATCAAATTCGGTTGCATGTAATTTTAATCAAAATAACACTTAAAAACCACTACTGTAAGACTAAAAGATAAACACCTGACAAACCCCAGCATGTGCATGACTCAGATGTAAAACATTAGACTAACTTTCCATCCAGCAATGGCCCAAATTACTCAAAATGTTGTTTGGATTTGTTTTTAGCAGCTGCTTACTTTTGTATGCAACCTAATAATCATCTGTTCAGGACAGCAAGGAGATAGCTCAAGGAGTGGGTTGCAGGAAGAACATGAGCGTCACTAGCAATGAAAAAAAGCAATGGAAATTATATTCATCCCCTAACATGTCATAGAGTAACATATATTTTAAGCCTTTATTCAGAATATCAGATGTGTAAGCTCTCCAGTTTTTCAGCTAACAAACATGGAAATGTTCTTATGAAATGAAAAACAACAACAAGAAATCCAACCAAAAAAACCCCCACAAAATAACATTCCAACACCCACCTGACATATTCTGTAACATCAACACACGGGGTTAAGCCAGTTCACCTTCTTTTCTGTTCCTCAGATACAGAGATACTAATTCCCTCCTTCTCTACCTACTCATTACAAAATGCAAGCTATGAATTGAGTTGGTTTTGCTCTTTTTTTTTTTTTTCCCCTTCTGATTTATTCAGCAGCCTTAAAGCCTCCTGTTACATTTTAGGAGGGGTTGTCACTTATTTAGACTTTCCTGGGCATATCTTCTTTTCCCACTTGGACATTTCTATTTCATATACAAGATGTGCATAACACTTGTGGTGTAGTTGAGACATGACAGCATCACTGTGCGTATAAAAATATGCATATGTATGCAATTTCAACCAAGAAACTTGAAGAACAAGATATCATTGTAGGGAATTAGGAACGTCCCAAGATTTTTCTTGCTACAAAGCACCATATTTACAGAGCAGCACATTACATTTAATCTCAAAATAACACCAGCAAAGAATTGAGATGTTCTTATCCATTAATTCTCCAACTGAGTGATTTTGAGATAATGAAGGCTATTGTGTAACCCTGTACCTAGATGGTCTCCACAGAGAAGCACAGGTATAGATTGCACTGAACATTAAGGCTCCAAGTAATAGGCAAGACAGAGTAAGTAGAAGGGACAGTATGGAAAGCAAAGATACAATAAAGCAATTTCAGTAATGCTGAAGAGCAGTCTGTGTTCATATGTATGCCTTTGTCTGCCTGTGCATTGGTATGATCTTCTCTATTGTGAAAGAAAAAATAACTCCACAAGCTTAAGGAAGATGAGTCAAACAATTAGGGAAAGATAATTGCTTTCCCTCACTATAGATGGCACCATCAGCTTTAAGGAAAGCAATATTTTTTTCATTACCTCTGCAGAGGCACAGATTTCCCCTGACTGCTCTATAGTCAGCAATAGCCTTAATGTCATGGCTCAAAGAGTAGAAGAGAAGCTGTGGAGCTGTTCAAGATATATGAGCCAGAGAGTGGGACCAAATGAATGAGGCCTATGTATAACGCATGAGATTTGACAGACCTGTAGTAGCTGCTGCTAAATGATTCACAGCCCTAAGAGAACCAATTTGACAACTTCAGGAATCTTTTAGAGAAATACTACTTTTGTCAGCCAAATCGCAAGAATTTCTAAAATCTTCCAAAAGAAAATGAGCAGAATCCCTCAAGACCGAGCAACAGTAAAAGCAACATGAGTGGCACTTCAGGATCAGAAGGCAAAAAATGAAATTAAGAGGCAAAACTTTAAACAATAGATTCAAATCAAATTCTCAGCAGTTAAACAGAGGGCAATAATAAGCATAAACAAAAAAACATAAATAAAAATCTCCATCCTTATGGCTTTTTTGGGTATAGGCATAGCAAAAATGAGATGACAGCAGAACCAGAGCTGTTACTCTGTGCAGTTGAGAAATGCAAAGTTATGGATGTCAAAATAACAGTCTAAATGCCATCATCTAAAAATGTGTCATGGACGAAGTTCCTCAGCAACTAGTTTTCTAGTCCATTCTACTGAAAAAAGCTTCTCAGAATGCAACAATGCATAAGACATCTTAAATTCCTGGTTAAAAAGACAGCTTTTTTATCACAGGCAGGGCTTGCTTACACATAAGGGTAAGGGCTGTACAAGTTGAAAGCTCATGGTTCTTCAGATATCTGCTCTTGAAGCAATCACTTGTCATATCAGGGCAGACAGGATAACCAATAGATTTTCCAGGAAAAAAAAAAAAAAATCTTTCTTTTCAGGTGTAAACTGTTAACTTATCTTAAAACAGATTATAAACATAAAAGAGTTCCAGCTCATCTTGCCTTTAGAAATTCACAAGGAAATACATATGCTTTTGAAATCCAGATTATCTCTCCTTCCTGCAAGACCAGAAGCAGAAACCAAGCCTTAATTCAGCACTGGATTCGATGCATTTATATGCACCATTTATATTCCCTATTCCCAGGAATCAACATCTCACTGCTTTGGCCAGCCAAATATTGAAGCCAATTCTCAGCATAACCTTTCTGCCACAATTCAAACAACAAGTACACAGCTGTATTCAAATTTAAGGGACTTCCACTTGGTTGAAGACCTACGCAGAGACCTGGGGAAATTATACTAATTATACACAAAGCTACCATTTCTGCCCATCGACAAACTTAAGTAAAACAGCTTAACATTTTCATTAAAAACAAGAAAATAAGGCAAGTAAACAGAATAACAAGAATTAATTCCTAGAGTATAACTAAAGCCATAACATTTCAGAGTCTTTCCCTCTGGGGAAACAACTGTTCAGCCAGCTGGCTGCTTTCCCTTCACTCCAATAGCCACCACTCACAGTTTGAGGTTGAAGTCTTCCAGACAGCAAGGCCTGATTAGGGCTGTATTGATCCATTGGTGCAAATCGTCTCAGTCAGATGCCTATCAGTCTGCCAGCCATGCTCCATACTGCTGCTCCCATCAGCAGCTTCCACCAGCAATGCCGTGCATTCAAAGCTTCTCTAACTTGTTTGTTTTTCACCAACAATTATTTTGCTATTTGAGATATTAGAAAGATGCTTACTCTGTTGAGAAAGGAACAGTCTCTCAACTCACCAGACACTTTGTTGTGTCTCATGTGGTCCAGAAGAGACTTACCAGTCCCCCGTGCCTTTCTTCTTTCTTTTCTAGGCTGTGTCCTTTACATGTTTAGATGAGTGGCCTATGATTTTTATTTTCCTGTTTTTTTCAGAAATGCATCTCAAACATACCACCACATCTTGAGCAGCACATTATATTAAGGGTCTGTTTGTTAATACTTTCTTTGTGTCTCCTCTCCATCAGATGCATACCAACAAACTGGATTTTATGACACTTGCAGTTCCTGAGGAAGGTTGAAGATAGAGATCCTGTTCTTGGCTTCATCAACTTTGCTCCAAGTCTTTCAGCCATTGCCCTTAAACCATTTATCCTTCCTTTTGTTACCTGGGGCTTTCACATGAAGGAGACCAGAGCAAGCATCTGGTTCAACAATCCATATGTATTTCCACTCATACCTATATGCTTCAGTTTTCCAAAACAAAAAAATTCTTCTAATTAGCTATGGACAGACTAATCCCTGCCTGGCCCATAATGCCTCTGGAATCATCCTCTGCCACCCATTATGTCTGTGTTTTTCAGATTTGTCAAAATAAAAAGTTATACAAAAGTGTCTTCAAGGTTTCAGATGATTAGTTAGGCATGACATCTGATTAAAACACTAACGTCTGTATCTGTCACTATTATGCTTATTACTGCTTTATGGAGGTGGAAGAAACAGAAATATATTTCTTTAAAGACTTATTGCAAAAGGCAATTGAGAAAAGCTGGGAAAGACAAAGTAGCAGTACTGCCACAAAGAGTAAAAACGTTTAGGATTGGTGTGTTGGTTTGCATAATAAAATTCTTGTTCAGCATTAGGAAAAAGCAACTATTTCTGTGAACTTTTACATTTGTCATACAACTGTATGTCCCAGTTATGTGAATAGTCTCAGAAGATTTCCAATAGAGAAAATAGTGTATTAACTAACATCATGCTTGCAAGGCAAAAGTTAATATATTGACTTATTTTAAGTTGCTGAAATAGGGGAATGGAATGGAGTAAAGAACAAAGGAACAAAAGCCAAAATCAGAATGTTAAGCCAAAAAGAATGGTTCAAGGTTGGGGAAAAGGTTAAGATCATTCTTACCTACACTGCTATAAGAAAGCAAGAGTGCTCTTGTAGTTGTTGACTCTGTGACGATATCAAATGGCCTGTTTGCCTGTTTGGTAAACAGTATCAGATATTTACCAGCAGACTCTCCAACAGAAAAATCTCTATGGGTATTTGAATCTCCTTTTGCTTTTCCTAAACTTGTCAGTAAAGAAATATATCTCACACTTTTAGCCACCATCAACACAAAAAGATAAAACTGAATCCATCTAACCCTTTCCCAGTGAATGCAATCTTGAGAACAAATGTTCCTTCTCTCCCATACACATGTATCCCTAGTGACAGCAATACACAAAAAATGTAAGCATATCTAGGTGAGCAAGAAGAATAAATAGTTTAGTAAGCAAAGTTAAAAGTCATCTAATGTGCAAAATTGCCTTGCCTGAGTCACATAAATGTCAGCACTCATTGATGAGCCTATGAAACACAAAAATCAGCTACCTGTGTAAAATATGTTTAGTTCTCCACATATAGTTATACACAGGAGTTTTAGTTAACTATGTATCTATATATCATTGCATTTTTTCAGAGCTTTCTTTATATGCAACTAATTTAAACATGTCACACTACATACAACCTTAATAAGGACTACTGTAGAGTTATATATTGTACACTGAAGCTATGACTAATACAGGGTAGTGATTTAACAAGCTGAAAAAGACACAATAAGTCTATTTTTACTGTACAGCAATTCAGTATTTGTTACAGAGAAAGGTAGGTAAAGGAATAAGTGAATATATTTATCTGCTAATAGTGCTGGGGCATGAGAGTATTGACTTAAAGAATAAAATCACTAATAGTGGTCATTTCTTTTTCCTAAACAATGCCAGTAATTCAAACTCTTAGTACAGCACAAAGCTTAGGAAGCAACCCTGTTCCTAAAATAATTTATTCCTAAGAGGATAGTGTTTCCATACAGTCAAATATCATAAAACTGAAAATTTAGGATCACAAACTTGAGGTGCACATTTTTTCAATAAGATAATTGACACATTCAAAGATATTTTCTTTTGTACTGACACAAACATATATTTTGCTGAAAAAAAAAAATAGGACAAAATAAGTTCTGTTTTATGTTTCCCCAGCTGGAAAATTACAAACAAAATACATGCACATACTTGGGACTGACTTCAAAGTTTCACATTTTCTAGTTCAATTTAAGACAAATTCTGTGAACAAAGCTCTTTCTTCCAGCTTATTCTTTCATTTTGACCCCCATATTTAAATCAATTTCCTTGGCCTCACTGGTTATGTACTGTTCATATTCCTAAGCCGGGTATCTGGAACTGGGGAGCTGGATTCTTATTTCTGTGTAAACTTCCTAACAAATAAGTGAGGGAAGAATCAGGCAATAGTAACTCATTAGGTAGGTTTTTTACACATCTTATTAAAATGTAGTAGAAGAACCTTATAAATTACTTTCCAACATAAATTAATGCACATCACCTTGGTTTTAACACTTCAAAGCTGACACTAAGAAACATGAACACCGACTCTGGAGTTTGGGGCAGATTTCAGTAGCTCAACACGTTCCAGGATTCGGTTCTAGTTAGAATTTAGAATTCAGCCAGGACTAAGTGTTCCTCACAGCTCCCTAGAAGGATTTAATCTGAGAGTCATGCATATGCCCACACACTTCTAGAATTAGGCATTTTAAAACACTATAGCCACGAATATTTCTGCTTCTCAGTGGCTGCAGTACTTCTTTTACCCAATAGCTCAGTGGGTTTATCACTTCTTCAGGAAAGCACTATGCAATGTAGCCTCTTCAGCATGAGAAGGTTGAATTCTATATGTGTTCCTGAAGAAAGAACATCTCAGGCATTCAACAAGCTGTCTGATCTGAGATAATTTACCTTCCTGTTGAAGCTGTGCCACTTAGTAAACTGTGATTCATGATTTAGTGGACCAGCAAGAAGACTGACTCATCACATGAGTACAACCCTCTCCTCAGGGGATAAAGCAGTTCCCTTGGGAGAATACCTCAACCCCTTCCCCCAGACCATCTGCAAAATCTCATCCAATTGAATGTACATAGGATGGTCTGCTGTCAACAAATACTTGACCTTACTTAGGCCTGTATGAAGCCAAGAGCCAGCTTGACCTTACCAGTCAAAACATAAGATGAGCCTGTGGTAGTACAGCTAATAATGCAGTTATGAGAAAGAAAACTGCAGGAAGTGATTCCTAAGGGGATACTACCCACTGAGCATTAAATGTAAGAGTCCTCACTAGTTTCATTCTCATTCAAATAGTGCAGTGTTTGTGGCAGGTTGACCCCAGCTGGGGGCCAACACCAGCAGGTTAGGGAGAGAACTGGAAGAGCAAAAAGTGAGTAAACTCATGGGGTGTTCTGGCTCTTGCCAAACAAAAGAACCAGAAAGACTGAAGGTAACATTAATTCTGGCACACATCCGCAGAAGGGACTTGTCCTTTCAAACTTAGCAACCTTGCCTGCATTCCATTATCTTTATATAGAATACATTACACAGCCTGCATCTCATGCAATTCTACATTGCTAGTCAAGCCAATTTGAATTTTTCAAGTAGGATGTCCCGAAACACAATATCATGTATTTCAAGATATATTGAGGATATCCCCATCATTCATTGTGTAATGTCATCAGTAAACCCAAATCTTTCTAGGCAAATAATTGCTGTCTATATTATACTGCATATTGATTAAATATATGATTAAGAAAATAAAATGGGCAATGAAACTATAAATAGTTCTTTTCTAGAATGAGTATTTTCAACAGGCAAGATTATTCTATCATTATTTAACTTAGTTACAAATCTCCAAGACAAAAATCTGCAATTTCACTTGATTAGTATGTCCTATGATATGCTAATGAAGACATTTTTTCTTCATTACTGTTGGGATGGGACTGCAGACATAAGGTATGTTGAACAAACCCTCTGGGATGTGATATGCTCTGAGTTGAGTAAAGTTTGATTCAAGTATATCGCTTTTTTCAGACTACAGGAACCAACCTGAGCTGGCTTTCCTGAGCACAGGAAAGTTATATACCGCTGCTTAGATCCATCCCCCTGCCCCTTTTGTATTTGCCTGCCAGGTGCCCAGTTCTCTCCTGTGCTGTGCGCTTTACAAAGTCAATACCAGATGCCCATATGTGGCATACAGGAGGGGGGGGGACATACATCCAGTTATGACAATGCCCAGCTTGCAGAGGTGTTTGTGAGGAGAGCAGATGGTTCCCGTTAAACTTCTCACCCCGAAACATGACACAGAGGTGACTGCGCAGCCACCAGGCCTAAGGCCTGATTCTCCATCCCATTTCACATGCCATGAGTGTACAATGGAAATCAATGAAGTTACACAGCCAGAAAATTGGTGAAACAGAGACTGGCCCTCAGTCCCTGAAGAGGCTTCAGTTCAGTGGTGAGAGAAACAATCTTTGTTAATCATCTGGTGGCTCCATTTATGTCAATTTAAAGTACTGGTTTTGACTTCAACGGAGTGTAGTCACATTTGTGTCCTGTTGGGAAAGTGCTCTGGAAACTCTTCAGGAGAAAGGTCTTTCAACTGGGTAGAGGTTAAAAACCTGTACTCACTATTTTAAATAAAGTCTTTATAAATATTCTTTAAATTTGAAGACCAAAAAATATTTAAATGTTCTAATTAGAAACAACAAGTTTCTGATCAACAGATTTACTTTTTTTAATGGCTAAAACTGATCCTCTACATCTGACAGAAATAAGAAGATGCTCAATAGTTGTAAATTTAAAATTTAATCTAGGGTGGACAATTTACACAGTGTAAACATTACATGGTATGCAAATTTACACACCCCTTTGTAGAAAAATTTCATTACTTCACATGAAACAGAAGATACCATGCAGTGAAGTGCAGTTTACCAGCAGAGAGTGGGACACACTTAATGAAATGACTAGTGATTCACCCAGTGAACTTCACTTACAGTCTCACCAAACAATGGCTGTTAAATAAAGGACAGAATAATTACATGATACAGTCTAGGCAAGATGATAACTTATCCCCCCAGTTACAGTTGTTTTCAAGTTTTTCATGCTGATCCAACCAAAAAATTAGTAGGACTAAATCTTTCATACAAAATAGAAAATGCCATACAAGATGAATAAAGAAATGGTTTATAAACACTGGGGTTTGCCATCTTGCTTTGAAATAGAAAAAATCGTGCAACATTATCAGGCACGTAAGTTCAGCCTCAGAGCTCAGTTAACTGAGGAAACGCAGCACAGGAGTAACATTAAAAATACATAGGAGTAAGAAAAAAACCTAAAAAACTAAAAAAAAAAAAAAAGGCAGATACAGAATGAGATTAAGTTTTGGATTACAAAAGAATATGAGAAATTAGACAACAGGTAGATCACACCCTGATTTTATATAGTGAATATAGGAGAGAACTAAAAACAAAACCACAGTGTTTTTCACTATGACATTATTTCAGATTCTTCCTAACAGAAGACTCAGGCCTGCCAAAAGAAAGAGTTGTTTTCTTCTGAAAAAAATCTGTTACAATGGTATCATAACTCTTTTAAGTATGGAAATACACTAATTGGTATTTGTGCTGACTATGCCAAAAAGCTTTCTGTGATTTCCAAAAATAAATATTTCACTAGCACAGAGAGCTTTTAAATGAATCTGGGTATTACAGCATTCTGGTTGTGAAGTAATGGGAATCCTTCTATGTCAAAACATAAAGCTCTGATTAGATTGCATTCTACCTTTACAAAGTATTAGTGCATACTTTTTTCTCTGTATTAAACAAGATTTTGAGGTTATTAATATACACAACATTGTGTGGTTTTTTTCTTTACACTCACAGCATTTGAACATGTTATCTAAAAAGATCTCCCCTGGCTGAAATCATGAGAATATAATTTTTCAAAGGTGTCTAAAGTTGGGTATATTACTTCAATAGCAACTGACTGTTCACACACCTGCCTGCCAAAGTTTTATCCTCTATTAGCAACGTCCAGCCTGAAGCAAAGTTAGACCTATGACAAAAATCTTGACAAATTAAAATGGCTTCTGAATGGGAAGTGAGTCTCTTAATTTTAAGTGTGCGTATATGTATATTTTGCAAGAGCCCAACACATTGCAGAAATTAGCAGAAACAAACATTTAACAGCTATAATCATTAACCACAGCTATTTGTTTACACTTTGCAGAAAGACAGAGCATCTGCTGAGCTGTACAAGTAGTTTACAGTAAGCACGCTGAAAATACACTAGAGTGTAATACACCCGGAGGGAAGCCATGTCCGCTTATGCAAATTAGTACCTATTAGTGCTAATTCTTTTTTTATTTTTTTTTTTTTGTAGGACACCAGTCTGCATAGCTGCATACCCTCATTGGGATAGCAAATCTCCTCTGCTTCCCCTGACTTGAACAGCACTCACACACAACCTGCATCCTGAAAGAGAGTTCAGTGCAAGTCTGAGTGCCTGGTGAATTACTGGCTTCATTCAACAAAGCACAATCGTTTCACGTTCTGTTTGTAGGCACATCATGGTGATGTATAGACCTTGCCAAAGGGAGAATATATATATAGCAACACTCTTTACAGTTGAAAAAACTTAGCTGAAAAGTTCTTATAGCAAACTGGTCTTCTATTTCCTTGTGATTCTTCCACTAACTGATTTTTCTAAAAATTAGGTATTATTAAATCAGATACAGTGTGCCTCTTTAAATACATCTTTACGCATCTCTCTGTATTCAGCTTCACAAATTAAAGAATAAATTTTGTTTGATTTTAAGAAATACAGTTAGTTACATGAGACAGCTTTTTACCTGTCATGCAGGAAGGATTACGAACAGGTCGTGTCTGAGCTTGCACTGTAACCTCTCACAGAATGATAGGAGTTGGAAGGGACCTTTGGAGATCATCTAGTTCAACCTCTGTGGCCAAAGCAGGTTTACCTAGAGCAGGCTGGACAGGAACTCATCCAGGCAGGTTTTTAATATCTCAAGAGAAGATTGTCTCTAGGCACCCTGTTCCAGTGCTCTGTCACCTTCAAAGTAAGAGGTTTGTCCTCATGTTGAGATGGAATTTCCCATGTTCCAGCTTGTGCCCATTGCCCCATGTCCGGTCACTGCACACCACTGAACAGAGAATCTGGCCCCATCCTCTTGGCACATACCCTTTAGGTATTTATAAGCATTGATGAGATCCCCTCTCACCCTCACGTACCACCCCAGAGGACTGTTCATCTTTATAACCCACTGCCCTCTTTTGAGTATGAAGGGATCTCAGGGTAAGCACACCACAGGGAGATTTCTCCTATGATTGTTGAACTTGAAATGCTTTGGTCAGACATAAAAGAGGGGAAATGGATGCAAACTAGCCTGATGTACTCAGTATCCATAGGGAGACCAAGAAGCTGCACATTGTCAGTGCACAGGCAGGATTATGACATGGATGTTGTCAGGAAACTGTGTGGTTGTTGGCACAATCTCAATCTGACTTTTGATGAAGTTCATCAACAGCGTCTGGAAAAGAGAAAGCAGAGATGAGCTGAGTTGGTTAAGTCATATTTCCCTTCACGTTTTGTCAGGGCAACGAGTACAATCCACTTTCACTATTGATGCTCTGCTCTCCTAATAACTGAAAGAGTAACAGGTTGCACAGGATTCAGTGCCAGTTTTGACAAACAGAAGGATTCAAATTTCTCTTTGCTGTAATTTAGCAAAAGTTGGCTTGTTAGGAATGCTGCAAAAGTGCCAGTGACTTGATAAAACCCATTGTTCATGATAAGAAACGCACTCTTGTCAAAATTGGGACATTTTAACTGGCACACCAGTTCCAAACAAGTTTACAGTTCATGGGAAGTGAATCAGCGTGCAATTGATCTGTGCTCACGTGAAAGTAAATAACATTATAACAACTAAACTTTCTGATACAATTCACTTTTTAAAGCTCTAAATCCACTGCAACAAAAACAAATTTAAAACCTATGAAAGTGTTCAGAACATGAAGCATTGCCAGTCTGCCCAACACTTTAAACTCTGTGCAGTGGTTCCAACTTTCGGAAACTTATACACACCCCAGCTTCCTTTCAATACAGGGAGTAATTTTTCAGTTTAAAAGTTTTTACAGTTGCAAACATGTTCACAGAACATCCCTCTTTATTTCCTTCTAAACAAAGCTTTTCTATTCAAAGCACTGATTAACAGTCTCTTTTTAAACAATAAAACAACACTCTACCATAAAGCAATCCAGTGTTTTAACCTGTAGACCTCTCTCTCACCTCACTCCTTCAGCTTCTTTGCTCCAAGGCAGTTTCAGGCTGAAGTATTTAGATAAAAGACAGCCCAAGTATAATGACACTACCACAATAAATGGTAGGCAGGTGATACCATCAGCTGAGCACCAGTACTGCAGCAAACACTGTGCTACACTGTAATGAAGAGACTGGGCTGCAGAAAATGATTTCATGAACAGAAGTCTTGAATGCTTACTGGATTGGAAATCCTATGGCGACATTTCCAACAGTACATGCATTTTATTAGTGTGCTGTTATATGCATTTTTATATTCTCTCTCTCCTCATGTATCCTTGCAATCAGTTATCACTTGTGCCATCCTAAGTGCATGGCCTAGTGCTGACTCAGTAGGAACTAGTCTTGATTGCCCCACTGTACCTCACCTACGTTAGCTTTTCCTTAAAAGGCTCCCACTTAGATACTGCTGTTTTACAGTTCAACTTAGAACCTGCTGTTTTATAGTTCAGATATACTACACAGAAGGGGTTGCATTTGCTTCGAGATATGTTTTACAGAATCGTACTTAAAACCAGTACTCATTCTTACCAAAATCATTCACATTGTAAGTTCTGCTCTGACTGAAAAAGAACATAACATTTCTACAGCGCTGAATTACAGGATCTTTTTCTATGCAGAAAAAAAAAAATAATGAAGTGTTTTCCACAATAAAGACTTAGTAGGTAAAGGTTTGGCTTATTTTTTCCTCAGTATAAGTATAGAGTACATCCCTTTCCTGAGGTTCCATATACAGTAGGGTATTTTGTACAACTTAAATCTCATTCAAGCCCTCTGCACACAGATGAATGTTACCCAACAATAATGAGTACGAATCCTTCACCTGGAGAGTGGAGGACTTTGCTCATCTCTGTTTTTTCACAGGTAACTAGACACTGGTACCCACTTTCAAATACGACCATCACTAAAGGCAGTTAGGAGCTGTGAAAAGAAATCAGCATGGTATTACCACATTTCACCTCATATTCTTCACAGCGCTTCAGCCAATCCATTTTAGATCCTAAATATTTTGATCCACAGCCTACTGCAGGTCAGCTCAACATTTACCAAGGTCTGCAAAAGAAAGTTGCTGTCTCTGCTTCTGCTGGTCCATACAGGCACAGCTGGGCCATGAAGCTGAGCTACAGCTGGCCCTGGGAACTCCACACTGCATCTCTCTGTATTTCTAGTGCCATCTAATTCTCTGCCAAGAAAAAGCCAGATGAGGGAAATCTAAACGCCTTCTGCTATTTCTGGCACAGGGAAGGACTACAAGGCGTTGTTGCATCCATCTGCATTTTCAGCACTAAACAGCATGACATTTATTTCATGTCAAGCATCAGATTTGACACAATGAAAGGCAGAAATACATCTGTAGCCACAGACACCTTTTTAGATTAGGGAAAGTAAAAAAAAAATCACAATAAGAACTCCAAGAGGAATTATACTAGGTCATGTCTCTTACAATTGCTCTACAATGAGCCGATCACAGAGTGGCTGCATTTCTGCTGACAGCAGGACAGTTACCATGGAAAATTTTATAAAAATATAGATACAAAACAACAATTGCAGTAACACTGATAAATCCATTAGTACGTTACCTATACATTATATCTGTGGACCACTAAAGTACTTGATGAAGGCACTCTCAGAAAGATTTTCTGCCTGAAATAAAGCATGAATTAATGGAATTAACAAGATCTGATGCAAATATCAAGATGTGTCTAGCACGGCACTGATGTTGCTTTTGCTAATTCACTTAACTTCAAATTTATGACTGCATTTTAGTGACTAGGTGAGTACCTACTTCTCAGTTTTACAGAGTTAATATATTTTGCAAAAGCTTATTTTCCAAAATCCTGACCTTTTACCCAAAGAGTTGAAATAGGGGCGCTTACATTAAATTAATCTTCCTAGTTTCCAGTTAGTAGATCCTACTCTACAGGTTCAAAATTAAACATTCCAGTTTTCTGCCTAGGAAACCAGAATGAAATCCTTGACATTAAGTATCCTGTATCCTACCTTAATCTGATGGAGCTTATATTTAACATCTCTACAAATATAGGTATCATATACATGGAATGCATGGTTTGTGCATATGCATGTGTATACACACACAGAGCATATGTATGCAGTAAATAAACAGCTCAATGTATGAACTACTCATATACTGAAATGTATTTTATTGCTACTTTTCATTTATTAAACCATACTCATGAAACTCCAGAGCCTAAAAAGAGCTAATCTAGCCCTCACAAAGAGATGGCTGAGCCAAAAACCATTCAATCACTTCACCTCTCTGTCACTTCTCCCTTCATTGGCATTCAATGACACGTAAAGAGGGAGGATGTATCCAAGCAAAGTGGTTTACTACTAATTGCACTATCTTCATTAATATTGCATTATGTGTCTCTCGGCTATAGAGAACAGACAATGCAAAAGATGTCAAGAGCTTATCAAAATGTGCATATAAATATGTGGTCCAGTACTCAACATGAATATACTACGAGCCTCGGCTTCAACAGCCCAAACTGGAGAAAGGGTCATTTATCAGCTGCTAACAAGAAACTAAAGGGAAATAGCCTTAATTTCCCAGACACTCAGAGCTATTTACATCATACCTGTGCCCTTTAGGTAATTAGGCATCACTTCAAAATGAGAAATCCTTACTATGGTACAAAGGTATCTGGCTGTAATGGGACAGAGTCTAGTTGGAGGCCTGTATCAAGTGTAGTCCCTCAGGGATCTGTACTGGGCCCAGTATTATTTAATATATTCATCAATGACTTGGATGAGGGAGTAGAGTACACTATCAGCAAGTTTGCTGATGACACAAAACTGGGTGGAGTGGCTGACACGCCGGAAGACCGCGCTGCCATCCAGCGAGACCTGGACAGGCTGGAGAGTTGGGCGGGGAGAAAATTAATGAAATATAACAAGGGCAAGTCTTGCATCTGGGCAAGAACAACCCCAGGTACCAATATAGGTTGGGAAATGACCTGTTGGAGAGCAGCGCAGGGGAAAGGGACCTGAGGGTCCTGGTAGACAGCAGGATGACCATGAGCCAGCACTGTGCCCTAGTGGCCAAGAAGGCCAATGGCATCCTGGGGTGTATTAGAAGAGGGGTGGTTAGTAGGTCAAGAGAGGTTCTCCTCCCCCTCTACTCTGCCCTGGTGAGACCTCATCTGGAATATTGTGTCCAGTTCTGGGTCCCTCAGTTCAAGAAGGACAGGGAACTGCTTGAGAGAGTCCAGGCCACAAATATGATTAAGGGAGTGGAGCATCTTGCATAGGAGGAAAGACTGAGGGAGCTGGGTCTCTTTAGCTTGGAGGAGATTGAGGGATGACCACATTATTGTTTATAAATATGTAAAGGGTGAGTGCCAGGAGGATGGAGCCAGGCTCTTCGCAGTGACAGGCAATGATAGGACAAGGGGCAATGGGTGCAAGCTGGAACATAAGAGGTTCCACTTAAATATAAGGAAAAACGTCTTCACAGTGAGGGTGACGGAACACTGGAACGGGCTGCCCAGAGAGGTTGTGGAATCTCCTTCTCTGGAGATATTCAAAACCCACCTGGATGGGATGCATTTCTGTGTGACCTGATATAGGTGTTCCTGCTCTGGCAGGGGGATTGGACTAAATGATCTTTCAAGGTCCCTTCCAATCCCTGATATTCTGTGATTCTGTCATGAGAAAAATCATGTGTTGCTATTGAGGGCACCAATATCACCCTCCAATTTTGGTGCAAGCTGATGAACTTCTGCTAATCACCAATTGATCAATATTTACTAGAACAGTATGAATAACTACTGAAAAAAATCAGGAAACTGTTACATAGAGAAGTCATTTGCTGTATAGCAGTTTAATACTCTAGAAATAACCATGTGGTGATAATTCTGTTTAAACATTTACATAAGTGAGGCCCCAGCTCCATCAAAGCCAACTACACTGGGAAACAAAGATTCTCCGATGACAGCAATCGCCTTCTGCCCTACAACCCTATGATAGAGGGACACCACCTTTCTTTACTGATAAAGCACTGAGGTAGCTAAGCAAGACTTTGAGTCCCAGAGCCCAGCTTACTCTTCTGACCTTGCAAAATTGATAGCAACCAATTTCTATCTGTATACAAGCAAACATAAAGGGAAAGAACAGTCTGCCCGTATCTAAGCTGAATGCACCAAATATTGAGATAACACTAGTTGAAGGCAAGTCTTGAAATGCTTTGAAATCCCAAGCCTTCCACTTTAAGTAACTGCAAGAGAGTTGTTATCTCCCAGCTCCAAACCAACCAACACCCACAAAAAACCAATAGCTACACTTCAATAGCCAAAGTTAAAAATAGTCACAGAAAGAGGTACATATTATTACAAGGGTCTCATGGAAAGCAAATAAGTGGATTTTAAACTATTTAAACACCAAACATGCAACTATCATTGAGGAAAACTGACATTGTGAGTAAAGTTCCTTTGAAAGTGAATGAGGTATCAGAAAAGGTGTTGTGCAAAATGAAGGCAAGATCATTCTGATTTGGTCAGCCTTTACCATCATGTCTCAGCTTTCCCACTTTATAATTCCAGTCTCAAGGCCTAAACAACTATTAAGGAAACCTGTTTAATGTGTCCCAATCAACTAAGGACTGCAGAAGAGCTACAGAAATACTTGTGAATAGCATTGCACTTTATCGTTGCCTATCGGTACGTAGCATGCCATGCTACATCCAAACATATGAACAATAAAGTGAATTCAATTTCCATGAAAAAAAAGCAATTCATTATGCTGACTGAAAACTGCACAGGTGGACAAGAATCAAGGAAATGCATAGTTATTTGATTATATGCACAGGTTTAACTGCTGACACAAAGAAGTGTACTCTTCAAAGCCTAGAATACAAAAGATTTCCTTGAATACTTGGAATGCTTTCTTTTAGTGGCTAATAACAATGAAAGCAACACTAACTGCACTGCTACATATACAATATAAAGTAACAGCCTACAAACATTAATTTCAAGAGCAAAGAAAAATGAATGTTTTCAGTATCTTTTTTACTTGCAAAGAACACAGAAAATTAAAATGACAAAGATCTTCCCATAACTGGACCGTATTACATTTGACAGCAACAGCTTTCATCTCTACCATATTTTCCCCACTTCTCAGAAGCCAAGAGGACAGTGGTGGTCTAACGTACTATATATGGGACAAATAACACACACTTGTCTTTTACATCCATTTATTGCTGTAATAATGTAACAGAGGACACCACACAAAAAAAAATGCTGCAAGATCTCCTCCAGGAAAAAATGAATAATGCCATAGGAAAGGTCATTCATTGTATATTTTTCACAGCACAGTTATTCTCAGAGCCTCCAAACACCACCCATTCAGGCATTGCAGAAGTGCGTAGCTAGATTCCGATTCAGCTGGTGAATGGTGCAAAGGGAATATTAATACCTAGATGGCTCTTTCCCAGTAAAAAAGATTCTTCATCCTAAAGATAGCCCACTCTCTTCCAGCATATCTACTCCTACTTAGACAAGAGAATTTCAAACTGAAGTGTCTACAGTCTAAATAACATCTCTTGACTTCTGTCTTAGTCTTAAAAAAACCTGCATCAAAGAGAGGAAGACAGCAGACTAGGAGAATGTAGACAAAAAATCCAAAATTGCACTTTTATCAAACATCACACTTCCTCTTCCCTCACCTTTCAAGTGAAGAAGACTTGAAAGCTCGCACTAATAAAAGACTAAGTATTTTCTTGACAGTAGGGAGCCGAGGAAACAAATATGGCTTTGCTTTCTTCCTAACCTCTGCTTTCACAACAGCAATAG
This sequence comes from Nycticryphes semicollaris, assembly GCA_013400055.1. Classification (NCBI taxonomy): domain Eukaryota; kingdom Metazoa; phylum Chordata; class Aves; order Charadriiformes; family Rostratulidae; genus Nycticryphes; species Nycticryphes semicollaris. Next base: position 171,145 of record VXBJ01006142.1, read on the forward strand.
AGACTCCCTAGTAAAGAGCAGTCAACGTTTTGCAAGCAGAAACAATTAAAGACATTGAAAATGTCTGGTCTTCTTTTGAGGCTGGTCCCTTTTGGAAGAACAAAACCATTATCTGCCAAGAAAACTGAACATCTCACACCTAAAGCTTTGTTTCTAATACTGAAATAGCTTCTCTCCCATTAAAATCTAAATAAAACCATATTAAGCTGTGGAAATGTTTTCACACTGGCTTCATGTGAGCAGAAAAACTTGTGTTCACAAAAAAAGTGAAGAAACCATGCAGAACAGCTGTAGAAGATTCTGTTAATAAATAATACTGCAGTGTTTTGAGTTTATGGGGTTGGTGGTGTTCCTAGAAGCAACTGAGAAGAATGGATAAGTCTTATGGTCAGCCTAATAGGATTTCTAAGCTAACCTGGTTCTGGTCTAAAACCCTGACTATGCTTTTGCATAGTGTCTTTATTGGCTCAGATATGCTAACAGATTGCTGCTTTGTTCTGGTTTTAAAAGACTGCAGTTGGAATAAGAACTAATTAAAACATTTCCAGTGAAACAGGTCAAAGTTTTCACCTGGAAGATATCCAAGATGCGATGGGATCAGGTTTCAGCTAAAGAGATCAGAATTATATTCTTGGCCTTTCGAAACTGAAACCGGGGAACTTCTGTGCAATTTTGTGGTGCAGTATCATTAAAAAAAATAATAATAATCCTAGTTTTGTTCTAGTGTGGGAAAAAAAAAGCCAAATCCTGAAATCTCAAAAAAAACTGATGAGAAATTGTTCTATCTGGTCACTCTGAGTAAAAAAACTCAAGAAACTGAACACCGTGCAATGTATGACATTGAACTACTTTGTTATCATAATTTTGAGGGGGGAAAAAAAAAGATAAATCTTTGCTTTGCCACTATTTTTCAATACCAGTACACAAATTTAAAGTTACTTTCAATAGCTCTTCACTTCTCAGAGCTTAAACAGTATTTTCAATTAGAACCTCCAGGCCTGCATTAAGTGATCTCATTTCAAAGAATGACACCAGCATGTTCTGAGGATGTAGAAGCACAAATAGGTTCATACTAGCACGCAGGTAACTCTTACGCTAGAGATATCACACAAGTCATGCTGTAACAACATAAGGATGAAAGCAAATATTAATTTTGGATCTTCCGTTGTTTCTTCTCATTTTATCAAGATATCTTCCTTTATAATTTCCATAAAACTTATTATGGGCTTTTTGATGTTTTGAACCAGGGCTTAGCAGCTTTGTCACATATCTGCTTCTTCAGACTCTAAGCCTAACTCCATGTTAGCTCAGTCACCCCTTAAACATAATCACGTAATGATCTAGAAGAATATCAACCATATACAATAAAAGCACAACCATAAGAAATATTATGCTATTCTAAACAAAAATCAAATTCCAGCAATAATTCCCCATAGTGCTGAAAGTCTACATGTAAAAGAAGAACTGTATATTCCATAAAAAAATACTGTCCTAACTTATTGAATCCACCAGATGTATTTCACAGACCTTGTCTTTTTCTTACCATCTCTTTTTGTGTTCCTTCATGTGACACTGTTAGATAAACAAAGCCTCTTTCACAGCCTCTGGTGAGGACACTGGAGTGCTTTTGTACCTAAGATAAAAAAAACAACATTCCTATCCTGGATTTGCAAATTCTGTGGAGGGGCTTACCAAAATCAAAGTTAGGAAATCATAATAACCAATGAGCATGTATGAGAGTGCCAGATACAGTGATTTTATTGTGTTCTGTGTTTAAAATAGGTGTAATCTGATCCTGCAGGTATTTTACAGAACATCATCTCCAGCAAATAGTTTATAGAGCTGCATTCAGAAAAAGGCCACAGATTTGTAACTTAATTACTCAAAAAAGTTGCTTCTGGAACTGATGCTGCTTCTGGAACTTCTTTATAATCCGTACATGTATCTAGTACCATATACAGAGATGAGAACAAGTCATGACACCTAGCTCCTCTAGTTGGACAATACAGCACAGCAGCCACTCATTCCCATGGATTGCTTTGATGTCTACTCTACACCTCCTTGCACAAAACAGCCACAAAGAACTTGCTCAAACCTTGCAAGGTGCTCAAGACTTGAAATGAAAGTGCAAAAGACACAAGCACAATTTGACACAAGAAGAAAAAGCATCTTTAGGATTGCCAATGCCTGGGCCCCGTATGAATCAAAAGAGCTTATTCCTTGAGATCTCCAGGTGCTCCAAGGCTGCTAACCATGCTTTACATTACAATACAAACTACAGTTTCTCCATGATCTCTGCCAGACTTGGGAAATAGAACAAGGAAAGAAAAAGCATTTTCCCTCCTGATCCCCAGATCTGGTACAACAGGTTTATACACCAACATACACCATTCAGCCCCCACAAGCAAACCCATCTTTACTAATAAACAAGGTGAAAGATTCAGAAGAAAAATAACACTATCATCCTTACCAACACCGTGCCTGAAGGCAGAGGAGCCTCACTTTGGCTGGATACAGGCATTAGGACCCATGCCATTACACCTTTATCCTATTACTGCCCTGTTACATGACAAACATGCAGACACGTTAGAGCTGAGGTGAGGATTTAACTTCTTTTCACCTCTTATTTCCATTCAATCCCTTCTGTTCTCAGAATATTGCCACTGCTGGCAATACCTCTTGTTTTGCAGTTTCTACTACACATACATATTTCATTAAGTGCTTGTATTTTCTCAGATCTTTATTCTCCTGTTTGCATTTATTGATTTTAATCCCCTTCCACTATTATTGTCTTCTTACAACTGAGTTATTGGTGTGAAATATTTCAAACTCACCTGTCTGAAAGATAGCAATAGACAAAGAAAACTACATTACTTTAAAAGTTTCTTTTAATAGTTTGAGTCACAAATTAAGTTTCTGAAAAATAAAATATGAAAAGCCTCCACTCTAAATAAAGTTCCTGTGAAAACTCATCTTATTTCACTGAAAATACCATATTCAGAAGTTAAAAATGGTCTTTCAAGAAAAAATAGTCTAAGTATGGGTAAAACTTCCCCCTCTCTTTTGTATTTGTTAAATTCAAACTTTCTCTGTGGGTTTAACTCTCTTCCCACCTCCTCTTTTCTTTTTCAGCCAGAAAAGCAACAGCTTTGGGGTCCCAGTGATGAAGAATGACTCACCTGCCAGTGCTGAGTCACAATCACACCGAATATGCTCTTACATCTTGATGGAGCATCAAACTCAATAGCTTTGCTTAGTCATTTGAGTTTGCCATAATTCCTATGATTCACACAATTCCAAAACTTTGATTTCTGATTTCTTGTTTTTCCTCACAAGATATATTCAGTTGTTAACTCTTATACAACTCTTAGGGCTGATTTTTTGCAAGCCAGTTGACTTTTTGCTAAGTCAGATCCCAAGTATCAGACACAAGGTGTGTCACTTACCAAATCTAAGAAGCCAATATGGCACAGTGCATATTGGTTGCACTTGGAGCTGCTGATCACCTGCTCTTTGGACACCTACAGAGAATGCCAGCTGACATCTGAAGATACATTCATTAGGACTTCATTCATTGCACCTTGACTCATGTCAACAACAACCTAGCATCAGCTTTATAACTTGACCTTTTCTCTAGGAGCATTCCTTATCCTGACAAGGTCAGACACAAGAAGTGAGTGTTCAGCAGTTTGCGCAGAGGATAAGGTATTTGACCACAATTAAATAAGTCAATGTCAGAGGGACAGATTTCCAGTTCCTCAGTCATTTCAGTTTGTTACCTTTTGTCCTCTCTGGAGGTAGATAAAGCAAAATTACTTTACCCAACTGTTTATCCATTCATCCAATTATTTATATATTTCAGAAGGTAAGTTTGGCCAGAACTCAACTAAGGTAATTAAAAAAAAATACTTTTTTCCACAGGAATTTACAGCAATATTTTATCTAATTACTCCTACCGTTTCAGCTATAATCCTGAGAAATTCTCTAAAAGGTTGCAGGCAGGCTTGCATGCAGGATGAAGCATGGGGGCTTCATCACTGACAGAGGGAGAGGCAGGCACAGTAAATAAGTTTCTGATGACTACCACAATGCAATACCTACAGGAGGTAATTATCACCATACTGTTATTTACTCTTCTGTCTTCAGGCACAGTTTTTGTCTTTCTTCACTGTCCATTTCTGCAGCAGCTGCACTTACAAGTTTTATGCTGGCTTAGTGGTTAATAAGTCTGTTGTGCTGAAGGCACCCGGTCAGTTAAGTACATCAGGAAAATTTTCCTTTACGAAAAGGTACCGTGAGGAAGGCAGGGGTCAGCTCTGTGGATTTCCAGGCATAAAACAGCCTACACACACGCAGATATAGTTCACAGAAATCCTACAATAAAGGTTAGATGTCTTTACCCTTGCTGAGGGATAAGTACAGCTTTGAAGCTTCTTTGACCAGCTATTAGACTTTAGAAATATTAAATAACACAATGAAATAAATACTTAGTTACAAGCCATTTTCTACAAAGCATTGTCCTTCTCCATTATGGAGACGTAGTGTAACTAAATTAAAGACATACCCTGATCTGAGCGAACAGCCTAAAGAACTCTACAAAATTTACCTTTCCCATAGGCACCAGAGATTCAGCAAACTATCCTGGCACTATTGCTCTGGACATCAAAAACCTACTCTTAAAACATGAAGCAAACAAAGCTATGAAGCAATTAATTCTCCATCCTCCTCCCTGCCTCCACCCAGGCTCAATTACCAAATGTGTGCATCAGTGTGAGCATGAAGTGAAATGCTTTAAGAGAAGAAAGAAGAGATCCACCCCAAAACAATTCATATCTTCATGTCTTAGTGCTCAGCTTGCTCAAGTGACTAGTCTGATGCAGGTAGAGATAAACTGTAACCCAGGCCTCACACTATAGCAGGGAGAGTACTGTAGTGGGCATAGTAAAAGCCACTTTGGCACCTCCACCTCCTTTTAAGTTTAGAAATTCCAGTTTATTCTAGAGCTGGAAAAGCTCAGTATCTCTCACAAAGCGTTAGACAGAGAGAAGTCAATTTTTAACATGCTGATTTTGTTTCTTGTGAAAGCAATACTTCACCAGGAAAATGCCAACCACCTTTACCCAAAACTACCACCTCCTTTTTATATAGAGGCAAACATCACCCTGCCCTAAAGACAGGCACTTGTGCTTCTAATTATCAGTGCCAGAAACTGCAGGGCGACCAGCATCTTCCTTCAGGGCTTTGATGTGACAAAGGCTGGAAAGCTGTTGCTGATAAAAACTGACCTGTAGGACCGCAGCTGGAGAGAAAAAAAGGCCAAAGATGAAGGCAAAAGTAATAAATACAGTACCTGCAGCATATTTTTATAAGGCTTCTGCTTATTTATACAAACTGTAAAAAGACACCTTTTAAAGTACTCAAAACCTTTTTTTAACAGGGCTCTCTGCTCATGCAGCTCAGTGAACTTGGTACACAGTAAAAGCCAATACAGTCACTGAAGACTGATTTCAATAACTTTCTGGAAAGGATCCAGCTTTTCATTCTGCAGTCTCTGCATCAAAGACAACATCCTAACACAGAAAAAGGAAGACAGACTGTAGCTGCTCTTGAACCTGGTGTAAGAGATGTGTGGTTTTCAGCTACTACCGCATACATCATTTCAACATATTTTCCATGGGAAGAACCAGATGACAACACCCTACCTGCCACTTACCTTGGCTACACACTGGGTCTAGAAATGAACTACTACATATCTGTTTCTATTCCTACCATCAAATAATACACCACTTTTTTAAATGCAATTTTTTTTTTTTTAGCAGTCGAATAATTTTACTTAAGAACCCTGGAGTTTTGTCCATCATAGGTAAGGTGTAGTGCTGCTGTTTTGCTTTTTATAACATTTCCAATCCTAAATATCTACTAGTTTAAATATATTCAACCAGCCAGCTACCAAAATATATTATTCTACCACTGGTCCCAACAGAACAAACAAATAAAAAACCCCCACAACTAACACTGATAATCTCTACAGTAGCCAATCGTACCATGATATTAGTCTATATACACAAATGTGGATGTTCTTATTCAGAATACAAAACTCTCCAATCCTTAAGTGCTCCATCAGAAGTCTTAGACTGCACCTCTCTGAACACAATTTAAGCTGCTTTCTACAGGGTGCCAAACAAATATATTCACAGAGAAAGAGCATTACTAAAACAAGTATCAAGACATGAATAAAACCAGACTTTAAGCACTAACTGAACAGAATCATTTCACTCTTTCTTCAGCAATAGTGCTGCTCATAATTTCTTTTCATGTCTCATTGGAAACTAGACAATGTCTTTTTCCTATCTTTGTTCTATCAGATCTTTCTACGAAATATTTATTCATGGCCAAGTGTACTATATTGTTTATTCATGATTGGTCAAGTAGGGCTTTTTTGTTCACTGGATGTGCAATGCTTGCAATGAAGCTTGAAGTCAGGAAACTTGCCAAAAATTTTAGGGAAAAAAGACTGGAAAGATCAAGGTTCATCAGCCTGTTAGCAAGAGGCGGGGGGAAACAAAACCAAACAAGCAAAAAAAAAACAACCCACCATATCTTTTTTAAGGTTTCAGGCCTGGCTGCCAAGCAAACTACTTCAGAAAGATGTCTAAGTGTACCCTCATGTCCCTTAAGTGATCCAGAAAGACTTAAGAACAGGTCTAAGAGGTGTGACAAATCAAGAACTCATTATGTTGCTGCTGTCAGTCCTCACATTAGATGCATGCAGCCAAGGAGAAAAGCCACCTACGTGGTTACAGATAAGGTCTAAAAATCTATAGTGAAGTCCCTTAAAAACTGTCAGAATTGCAAGAACACTAGTTCTCCTGAGGGCTGTGTTTATTAAAAAAAAAAAAAAAAGTTAACACAAACCAAAACAACAACAAGAAAAAACCCAACAAAAACCCCCACCCTAGTTTAAGGGATAACTTGTATTTTTGAACCAAAGCAAAAGTTTAAAGGTTGTATAAAGGCACCCATTTCTTTATGGCGTCTTTATGACTTAGCAAGTTTGGCCTTTTTGTCACAACATGTTTCCTTTTCAAGCTTTCATGGGGTACAGGAAAAAAGACATTTCTCAAGCAGAGACAGAACAATGCCTAACTGTGTTAACTGAATGGCAGAATTCTGACAGACATCATCATAGATTAGCAGGTATGAAATCAAAATTAGGAAATAAAAAATAAATGTCAAGATGTTCTTGTTCAAGTAATTACCAAGCACACTGCAGCCAAAACTAACATTTCCTTTCCTGTCAGTATATTGCCTCCCTTGAGTTTCCTGTCAAGAGAAACTTTGCTGCAAACTTATTTGCAGTTTGGTTTACTTTAACTTATATGAGGAGAAAGTGCAACACTTGAGGGATATCATGGAAAAATAGACAAGGTGCCTCTACTTCCTTAAAGTTGTATCTTGAGTACCTCTTTTCTCTTGACCTGTTAATATGAGCTGGAAAAGAGTAATCTGTGAAGTATGATTTGCCCCAAAAATCAGTTCTTCTCAGAAAAGGTAGTGTAACTGCATTGCTGATAAGACAAGTGTTTTATCCATTCCAAGCCCATCGCTTCTCTTTCCCCTCTGCCTTTTTCAAGTAATAATGAATACTAGTAAATTATAATTGTTAAAAATCTTGCACAACCACAGTAGCAGACAAAGTATATAAATGTCTTAAAGATATGCTTAATAGCATGCTGCAAGCACAAAGAGGCCAAGACCAGTATTTTCTTCATGATTCTATATTGCAAGTATTTCATGTATATCCTTCATCACATTTGCTCACGCGTGCTCACCTTTCCCAGCTTATGTAAGTTTGAGATCAGCATTTAACTCCTCAAACATTACTGTATCTTCCATCAAGGACCCCATTGCTTCACCTTCAAATAATTTTAAAACTACATCCTGCCATCCTTCTTTAGCATCTAAAGGTAGGTATTATTGCTCCTATTTGCTGCTATAATGATCAAATCTTACTTCTTTGGTTCCACGCTTGTTACTTTTTATGCTCCAGATAACATTAAAATGACACATTCTGCCCCGCATTATAAACCTAATATTCTAACTTTTTGTCTTTTCTTGCCTTCAGTGTAGGTTAAAATATTATGCAGTTAAACTCTTGAATACACTCTAAGCACACCTAGCTCATTTTCACGAGTGTCAATGAATCCTCCAAACGCAACCACACTACAAGTTCAGAATTCTTCAAATACAGCAGATAAAAAGGGTGATTTTCCTCAAAGAGTTCTGAAAAGGAGGCAAAGGACCCCAAAACTTGCATCTTCATCATCATGAAATAGCTTTTCTTCAGCACCAGCTTTAAGATCCACAAGCAATATCTAGTGGGTAGTCCAGATAAAGAATATTAATATTGCTTATAAATAATTAAAATTATCTGCTGAGGGAAAAAAAAAAATCAAGTCATCTAGGACTAAAAATAATAATAATAAAAAAAGCAAACTAGCAAAAGTGAGTATCTTGTAATGGAAAAAGTCCCAGGCAGATTCAAACAGTACTTCAGTACTTTTCCCAGTACTGAAAATGCAACAAACAAACAAATCCCACCACAGGGGAAGAGGAAAGGGAGAGGGAGAGGGAAAAGCCCACTATTTTACAGGCAGGCCTTCTAGGATTTTGGTGTTATAGAGGTGGAATACCATTCATATTTCCGGACAAAGTAGAAGCAAGAAGAACAAGAAAGAATTTGAGACAGTTTGTTTGCATGAAATATCCACCTCATTTTTGTACATCCTGAAGAATTAGATATTTATGTAAATAATGAAAGTAATTTTGATAGAAACGTTTACGGGCTAATCTCAGTCTTGTTAACCTAGAAGGAGCCCTTGCCATTTGTGTTACACTGCTGTTCACAACACACACAAAAAGTAATTCTTCCAGCCACCAGCTAAAGCTGGTGTCTAATTTAGAAGTGCTAACATGTTACAGAATGCATTTGTACAATCTTATTTTCAGAACCATCACAATATGCCATGATCAGAGTCTTTGCCATCAGAAAGCCAGTCAAGCAGTATCGTACCACCATGACAATGGGGCCAATCAAGCTATTCTCACAGCTGCTTTGCAACCTGGAAGAAATGGATTAATGATGACAATTCTGCTGACAAGGAGATACTGCTGGCAGGAAGAAATGTACCATCATGTTTCTTTCCAGCTGGGTTCCACAGACAGTGATACTCCTGTACTTTGTCATGTGTACAAGGTGCCATTGACTTTCCTGATCCAATTGCTCAACCTGAGTGAAAAAGCTGATGGAGGATTTCAGCTTTTCTGTTATCCAGTTCATTACTGAAGCATCTTTTCCGCTATTACTGTTTCTTGTTTTTCCTCTAGATATAACTGTTAGACTGACAAATCTGCACTTCAATTACTAACAGACTGCCCAGTTATGAAAGCTCCTACTTAAGTTAGGTAGAGACAAAATATAGCATCTTCATATAGATATTGCTGTAAACACACCAGTGCTGCACATAAGAATTTCATAAATATTTGAGACCTTTTTTGATAAAGACAGACGTTGCCCTCACATTAGTCTCACCTCCATCTTTCCCACTGGGCTTTTACTTTTGTCTGCACATCATGCCTCAGTCAGTCACAGCAGGTAGCAAAAGTCTTTAATCTTTCATGGACAAGGTAATGTACCAGGAGCAAGGAACTTTAGGGCAGAAGCAACTGGTGCCAAAAACAAGATTTATTTTTTTTTTCCCCAAGGGGAAAACCTATCAACAACATTGTGAAAACAAAAACCTCTCACTGTCACATCATAACATAACCATAACCACATAACCATAACAGAATCAAAGCGCTAGAAAAGTTTCCAGAGATCATCTAGTCTGTCCTCAAGATGGATTATTTATATCTAAAGCCATACGTATTTTATGGTTAATTCAAACTATTTATAATAAGTAAACATTTCAGACAACTCAGAATTTACTTGTACAGTATAAGTGACACTGAGAGGAAGGCAGGAAAGCCCCAGTAGAAATAAGGGCATGATATTCTAACTCTGGGTCAGTATTAAAACTTGCATTTCTGAAGGCCGAACAAAAGAACTGATAGAGGTGAGAGGTATTTTTAATTTTAAAATAGTTCCCCCTTTTTTTTCCTCCCTCCAGTGCTACTTCTATTTTGTCTAACCTACTCCTTGAAAAACAAGAACTTAACTTTCTCAGGCATTTAAGAGATGCAGTCTAACCCCTGAGGACACTTCTGGCACTCCAACCCTCTCTCTTAGGTTTTATCTAGAGTGGGGAGAGCAGCTTGGGACGGTGATGAGGAAGACAAACAGGGGTAGCTATTTGGGTATAAAACCCAGCCCTGTTAAAATACATGAGCCTATGCACAAACTGCAAAAATACTTGCTTCATTTTTGTAGAAACGAAAATCCTCAAAGAAAAACAGAAAATCTATCAGTCTAGACTGACCTCAAAATCCTTCTTTTATTTTTCTTTTTTCTTTTTTTATTTTCTTTTACTAGAAACAAACCCACTATATATAGAATGCAATGATTTCTGGAAAATATACAGACCTGAAAGCTACAAATTTTCTCTCATAAAGTCGATAGGGAAAGAAACAGAAAGAAACAGGTACAAACAAAAACATTTTCCATCCTCACAAGATTTTTCCCTCATTTTTCCCCATTCAAGTCAAAAAATCTGCAGCCAGCAAAGTCACCTGGATTTGGATCAGCTTTTACACTGCCACATGGCACCACATAAGAGGCTGGATTCACATTATCTTAGAGATACACATTAAGTCACCGTAGTTTTCCTCGGTAGTGTACAGCTATCACACTGTTCATCGCAACACAAACAGAAAGTGGGATTGGCTTTGGAAAAGAATCAAACCAGTGGAAACATTCTTATATAGATGGGGTCCTGCAGATGAGCCTAATCTGTGAAAGAGGTATTCTCACAGCTGCTAAACAAGATGGATCCCTCCCCATTATGTCTTAAAGATCCAGCTGTTGAAACTCAACCTATTTCAGTCCATCCCATCTGCCTAGCACTTGCTCCAGAAGGGTATACACAGTGAAATACAGGCAAGGAAAACGCAGGATCCACACAAGCCGTCCTTTGAAGAACAGAGGGTAATGTAAAGATTATTATTTTTTTTTTATGTCTCTAGGCCACAAAGCAAGTCAGAATTTTCTTCTGATCCTTTACTTATCACTACTGTCATACAGGTCATTATGTTCTTTGAACGATTTTGTTGTCTGCTCCTCGCCAGACTAGAGCAAATCCTCAACAAATGGCACTTGTTATCCAAGGTCCAGACAGCATCTAAGCCTGAAAGACAGCACAGCAAATGTAAACAGGCTTTTCTGCATTTGCTTTCACAAGACTACCCCTACCTCTCACTAGGATCAGCAGCGTTCTTCATTCCACGCAGAAACCCACACAGAGCTCTGTGTCCTGAGCAGCCTCTCCCCGGACCCTTCCTTCAAGCCCTGGCCACCTCCAGCATCTCCCCTGAAGTGTACAGCAAACATAAGGACAGGCTGAAAAAGTTGAGTTTGTTCAGCCTAGAGCAGAGCAAGCTTCAGGGAGATCTGCTTTTGCCCTTTCAGTACTTAAAAGGAGCTTACAGGAAAAAACTGTGGACAAACTTTTTATCAGGGCCTGTTGTGATTGGACCAGGGGTAATAGCTTTAAAATAAAAGAGGGAAGATGTAGACTAGATTGAAGGAAAAAAATTTTTACAATGAGAGTGGTGAAACACTGGCACAGGTTGCCTAGAGAGGTGGTAGATGTCCCATCCCTGGAAACTTCCAAGGTCATGTTGGATGGAACTTTGAGCAATCTGATCTAGTTGAAGATGTTCCTGCTCATTGCAGGGAGGTTGGACCAGATGACCTTCAAATGTCCCTTCTAACCCAAACTATTCTCTGATTCTATCCTAGCAGGAGGTGAACCTGTTCTCAGGATACTGTGAGGAGACAGCTAGATCCACAGAACAGTCCAACTTTTCCCCTAGAATGGTGACATCAAGTATACTTGCCAATTAAGACAAACGCAGATGGCTTTCCCTGGAGATGCTGTTTCTGAAGACACCACCGCATGAAACAGCAAATGACTTTGCAGAACGTGTCATACAGGAGGTTCAGGGGCTTAGTTTGTGCTACCATAAAAGCATAATTAGGTCTCCTGTACACACACGTCGAATTAACTCTTCCCATTGCCAGGCAGCTCAGTCTAATAGCTCTTTAAAAACAAACAGGATATACTTCATTTTTTTGTTAGCTTGTCTATGAAGCTACGAACTAGCCAAGCAACTTTACCAGTATTTGTGAAAAAATGCATTGTAAGCTGCACGGAGCACTTTAAAGTTCACTTAAAATTAGTCTGGGTCTTTGCCAAACTATGCATAGTACCAGTACCAGAGTTTCCTTTCTTTTTCTCTCATGTCTCTCTTCTCTCAGAATTAATGGAGGGGTTTTTTACTTCTAAAATATACAAAACATTTTATAAGCCAAAATCAATGTATTTTCCTCTCCCCACCCTGAATGAATTTAGCCTCTATCAGATAAAGAAGGCTCTCTGAGAAGAGTCTTATATTCTAGCCTAAGTAATTAATCATCTTAGTAACAGCAGACTCTGGAAAAAGTCAAAGAATGCACTTCATAAAAGTAAATCCTATATTTTTCTGCTTCTTTCTTTAGAAAAAAAAAAAAAAAGCTTAAAAAAAAAACCAACCCAAACTGATGAACTCTGAAACAATATATCATCAGAGCTTTTCCCAACCAGCAAAACATACTGGATGATTAATAAATGTGTTCTGCAAGTAGTAGGATGGACTGCTAATGGCAAGTCACCATTTGGTTTATGTACCAATTCCTTAAAAAGCTATGTTGAATAAGGACAAATTTTTGACCGAATGCACTTGCATAAAGATACTACTATTGCCTGAATTGATACTGAATACGGAAACCATTTTTGAAAACTAAAAATAATCAAGAACTCCAACCAGCCACTAAAGAAACCTCTCTCTAAAAACCTCATAGTTGTGCTGTGCAAGCTAACTGAAATAGGCTGTTTGCTAAAAGGCTATTCAAAGACCATCATCAGTACTTAATAGCTGACATGGACCATTGAGTAGGCAAAGCATCTATGTTCTGCAGAGTGAAAACTGCTTACCTGGGACAGATCTATTAGGCTGTGCATCTTCATTGATAGGAACAGAATTATAGACATGACAGTACCACCGAGGATATTATATCATAAAGGAATGAGACAAAAAGATTACTGTAGTAACCGATGGACTGTTAAAGGCCTGGCAAGTCTATTATTTTTTCCACTTCTGATTTCTTATCATTGTCATTCCACTGCTAATTGCCTAATTAAAGGAGCTGTGTGATATTAACAGCACATCTACTTCTTGTAGAGAGCTGAATCTTCAGAAGACAGAAGATTAAGAACGCATGGTCTCTTGCCACCTTTGGAACAATGACAGAAGCAATATAAGCAAAAGAAATAGCACAGTTTTTGTTAAAAAGTCCCTTAGTTCTTTAAGTCACCAAGTCCATAATCTGTTGACAAACAGAGCACCTGTGACCTACTCCCAGCCTCAGTACACCAAGCAAGCACCACATACAGTGAAACACGAAGTTCACAATCCCAGTGAAAGATGAGAGGAGCTAACAATTCATGGAGAAATAGGCAATTCATCTGTCATTTTAGGTTGTTACATACCATGATACACAGAGTCAGCATAAAGCTTACATTTAACAGCTTACAAACAACAGTCAGGAAAGTCTTGGGGTGGCTTGATTTGCTGATAGGCTTGGGGGGCAGGCAGCTCTCTCATAGGCAGAAGGGGCCAAGAATCCTGGAAGCAAGGCTAGTTCACACATATAAAATGACAGCAGAACTTCATGCATGGTTTGGACTTTAAATAAAGCTATTATTAACTAGAGAGCTACGTAAGAGCCATGTGGAGGAAGCATTTCTGTTTTGAGGCTCTTCTCTTTAGCAGTGTGAGCGAGTCAAAAAGCAGGATGACTCTTCTGAAGTAGCTCAATTTTCTAAAATATAAAACATGGATCAGTAATTTTATACATACTTTATTCCTATCTACTTTGTGCCAAAATGATCAATATCAGTCTATTCCTCAAGCTTGGCCTAATTCACGTTATGTTTCCAGTCATAGTGAGTGCCTTCATTTTTAGGTGCTCAGTCAGCAGCATCTTAAAAGAATTTGTCTTTTTGAAAAGCAAAATGCAATTCAGTGTTTCTAGAGAGCAAAGAATGCAATACAGGTGCTTTACTTGGTGTGTAAAATTGACGCATGCAATTGTTGAAACTATTGGCCTTAGGTGTTGAGCAAAATAAGCAACCCATCAGGACACTTGCACACATTCTATTAGCCAAACTTACAAAAGTTCCCCTCATTTTACCTCCTACTATTCCCTTCTAATCCCAGTTTCTTCTCTTGCCGTGTCTGCAGCCCTTCCAAAACACAGTCAACACTACCAACAGGGTTATTTAAACAAACAGAACCACAGCAGTGGGACAGCTATTGATCCCATCCTTAAAATTTTTAGATTGTGATCAAGAACCGAAAAATGGGGTTTACTTTGATTGTTCTATGGTCAATAGCATTCTTCACAGGCTAAATGACTGATGCAGGTGATCATAAAATATTTCCTTGAATTTCTTATATACTGTGAGATTTTCAGTTTTATACAGACTCAGAGGTATACAGTCTACCTTTACTTCTGTCAACTTAAAACTTTAAAGAAAATCCTTCCAACAACTTCAATTTAATAACATTCATCATTACTGTCAGTAACAAGTGGAGATTCTGAAATACTGACAAAGTTTTAGCTCTTCATAGTACCCCCTAAAATTTTTGAAATTTTATTGCAGGAACTGATCCTTCACATCAAATGCTTCCAAGCATAGCCTCTAGAAGCTGCATTAAAAATCTGTAGCTTATCAATTTAGCCATGGTCAAGAATGTTTTTACTGGAATTTTTCACAGTACCTCCAAGAAACATAGCATTGCTCAGAAAACATTCAAATTAACCATAGACTCTTCATCCTTAAAGTCTTGGAACCTCCAATTTAAAAGACAACCAAATTGTAGCATGCTGCTGTCTCAAAAAAAGGCCCAGGCGCATGTTGCTTTAGAAAGCTCCAAAATTATTTATCCAAGCATGAAAGACTAGATTTGCCATAGTACTAGTCTGCACTGTATAGGGTAGAGAGGATTCAGCCACTGAGCAGAATAACTGCAAATTTACATCGAACCTCATCATTTTGAGTACTACAGCAGTTAGTTTCCTCTAAATTCTATAGCTAGGTAACCGATTTGCAAAATTTACTGTAACAGAAGAAAATATTAAATCAAACCAAGCAGTTCATTTGTCTCACTAGCCAAAGACCTTGTCAGAAGTCACAAACCTCTAAATTTGTTCATTCACGCTGAAGTCACCACAGTATATTTTTACTAACTGCACCATCTACTGGCAGAATCTTACAACTGTTTTCAATCGATTCCCCTACATACAAATTTTGATACTTCAGTGGTTGCCAACCATCTAACAATCCTTGAAAGATCACAGGCAATCTCTGTAAAGTTCATAAAAGGCAATAAGAAAAGGAAATCCATTTTCAGACTTAAATTAGCTATTAGTGTGCCTTCACCTCAACTGCAAAAGCATTACTAAATCAAAGAAAGAAAGCTAGAATCACTGTCTTAGTTCAACTATTGAAGCAGTTTTAGTAGTGCTTTCTCCCCACTAAGTCCTCAAGCAAGAAAAAAAAAATCCATAACATCCAGAAGACACAGAAATATTTCCAAGATCTGGTTAATGTAATATGTTGAGTGGACACATCACACAGGCCAAAAAAGCAGGACGACAGTAACTAAACTTTGAAAAATAACTATGAGAAAACAAACACAGATGGTGTGCACTGTAACTGGAATAACCAAGGAAAATATCATTCCTATTTTTACTTTTTCATGCATTTAAAGCTTACAACTCACACTCATGCCAAAGCAGGTGAAGTGAAAACAAACAAACAAGTCATCTGTGTACCATCTAGCCCATAAGTAGCAACCCAGACATAACATCAGCGACTGATTACCAGAGCATCATAGTAATAACAGATCATTGGTAGGCTTTCCCTCCCCCCCAAAAAAACCACTATTTATTTCCTAGTATTTTGCAGTATTTAAAAAAGTTTCATAATGCAGACTGGATCTGTCTTAAGCTGTACAGCGGCAGGGATAGCAAGAAATTCACAGCCCATCTTCAGCAACAGCCACTGAACACAATGAGCTGCTGCTTTCATTTTGATGAGGTCATTTACATCCACTTCTATCCTTGCCTATGTTTTCCTAGGCTTGAGGTCTTTCCCTGCTTTTGCCTGCAGTGCCCCTTCCACTCGTCACTCGAAAGAAAGAAACAAAAGCATTGGAAAAGTTCTCTGCCTGCTTCTCTGTCACATCACAAGATGTTATCACTTCTACTTGGAAGGGGCATTTGTCCAAAAGAGAGACGTTTGGAAACATAAGGTAAAGCTTCCATTTTGTTAAAACCTCAGTATATAATTTAATATACATTATTAGAAAGCAATCATGCATCTCTCTTGCACATAGCTAAAAGGTTTTTTCTAACTTCAAGAAAGGAAAAGACACGGTTCAACCGGATTGTGCCATGAGAAGTTTTTTTGATTTTGTTTTGGGTTGGGTTTTTTTTTTTACTATTAGTGAGAACATAAGGATTTGTTGATTCATATTGAGTATCTTTGGTAGTCTTCATGCACGCCCTAACTAGAAGCACCTTTGGGCAGTACAAATTAATATAAAATGGCTTTATCAAGTACACAAAGTCACCGAGGGTGCCAAAATCACTTTTCAGCTTCCAGTAGAGATACACACCATAACTGCATCAGCCTGTGGGGACTCACGACTCCATCATCTTTGAGCCTTAATTTCCTTATGACAAGAAGCAGAAATAAGAGCTACCATATGCTCTGTCCAAACCCATTATCTGGAGGAGTCTGAATCATGGATCATAGAGCACACCACAGGATGAGGGCATTGTGCTGTTGCATTGAGGAAACACAGGGAGGAGAACATGGTCAAGCCACCCAGAAAGATCTCCCAGTTACTTGCTGACATACAAGAAATTCTGGCTTCTGAAGGTTAGTGCGCTGCACTGCATCCTTGCTGGGTAGCTAGAGCAAGATCTGCACCCTCCCACAAAGCATCCGCAACAGTAGTTGATTACAGGGAACGTAAATTTGTTCATGTTAAAGTGCCAAAACATTTACCATCACATGCAGATATAAAGAGACGATAGTTTAGGCCATCAGTAAGAGGTCAAATTAAAAAATGGTTGCATCTTCCTTTGAAGTTTCAGCCACGGACCTAAGCAAATTCAAGGTCGAAATACTGCTTTCATTAGCTTAAAATAGCATTAGATAAGGAAACCTGCTAGCTAAGTCAGAGCAGTTTGCTGTTCTACTGTGTTCTAGGGGAACTATCTCCTCCCCCGTATCTCCGTCTTTCTGTTAGTTTGCAGCAATACACCAGAGAATACAAAGATCTCAAAACCTGCAACAGACTCCCCATGTCAGCGATGATAACTACCTACTCCAAATGCCTTTTATTCAAATTTAGTGGATTGCAAACATTCGCTGCCCATTTGTTAAGGGGAAGTTAAGGTGATGATCTTTTCTTCTGTACAGCTTTAAAAGGCAGATAATTGCAGATAGTCATGGGTATAGCCTGTAGCCTACCACCACTCCAGACCTGTGAAGAGACAGGCATCATTGTCAGAAAGATGCTGCCTTTAAAAGGCACCGGAGGAGAAGGAAAATTTTTCCCTTTTCCTATTAGAGATTATTTCTGACACTTCTCTGATTTGAAAAACTCAGTGACTGAATAAATCCATTGTTTGTGCTACATGTCCTTGCCCCTCCTGTCTGTACAGCTCAGTAATTTGTCCCCCTGCAAAATGCAATGCTGTCTTAAGGATTCTTGAAATTGTACATGACCGACTCGCATCCACCAGATGACTCCAGGTGCCCCAACAGCACACCTCAGAATTCACCTTCATAGATTCTGTCCCCTGCCACCTTTCCCAAACTTTCCAAACTTACCCATTCTAGAAACAAAGAGGCTGCTCTAACCTAGTCTAACCCTGCAGCTCCTACTACCCTGAAAAGGTTCTCCTTGTTGTAAGGTGCAGCAAACCTCCAGAGCAGAGCAACAGTTCTTCAACGCTACCAATTTAGGAACCATTTGGATACTGTAGAGATGTTAATTATATTACTGATACTGCAGTAAGATCGTAAAAGAAAATACACCATCCAGAAACACTGTGCAACAAGTAAATACTCAAAGATTATTTAAGAATTAAAGTTAAGTGGAATGAAAAAAGTGAATGGGAGAAGAGAAGGAAAAAATATTTATGGCAACTCCTGTGATGCAGGAGTATTTCATTAAACTGTTAAAATAAAAGATCATTTTCACAATGCAGATATGCCACCAAGTAGCAATGATTTCACTAGAAATTCACAGGCTTGGCTTGCTAGGCTTAAGCAGGCAGAAAGGACTTTTATCTCAATGGTCCCTGAGACAATATTGCCACACAAAGATAACAACTACTAACTTTTTTAATTAGTTCCACGTGCAACTCCACACACATTTGGAAATTAGGAACTGGCAGAAGGTTTTTTTTCTTTCAAGACTTTAGGGAAAATACAATCATTTTGTAAAGTTCATTTCGAAGTACAAGAGACATTAAATTCTGCATGGTCTCATCTAACCTCCACTGGTCTCAGGAAGAATATACTCAATCATCCTCCACAAAAATTAAGAAATATGGAAAATTATAAAAATGAAAAAATAGTAGATCTATTCAGATTTAAGTTACACTGAAATATTAGCAACCACTTATTATTCCCTATAGATGCATAGATTATTACAGCATAATGAGCCTTGCCAATTTCTGTGCCATTATGGTTTCATTAGGATGCAACATTTGTCCTGGATGCGTTCCTATTCTCTCTCCTCCTAAAAGGGCTTAGAAAGCCCTCATTAGCTCAGCAACACAGAGGAAGAACTGAAGATGGGTGTGGGAACAGGGGAAAAGTAAGGACACCTTAATTTAACCTTAATTGCAGGACTCTCTCTTCTTCTTTAGCTATAGCCATTGCCTTATCTCTGATCAAAATATTCAAGACATAACAACTAGTGATGGCCCTGTGAGATTAGTCACCAGTCTCTTCTCCGTTCTGTGATCTTGCTGACACTTTTTGCTCTGCCCAAGCTGCAAAAGCCATAGGACAGCAGCCAGACAACTGTTCTAGGTGGGATAGCTGCCCTCCCACATTTCAGAAAGACAGCCCCAGCACCTTAACCAGCATCAAGTGGAATGATATAATCTTTGTTCTACAGTACAGGAAGAGCACAAGGAAGGTATGCTTTTTCTTAAAATTTACATTTATATGTATTTAGAACAAGAAATAATGTATGCTCCAGAGTATTTCACACAAAATTGTATTTAAATAATGTCATATATATTGAAACCAGAAAAATACAGGATAAATAATAGAAACTTGGAAGATGAACAAATCTTTCAGAAGACTAGTTAAAAATACTTTTACATTAGCCAATTTTGGGGGTATTTTTTTGAAAGTAACTCACTTACCTGTCATACGGCACTATCGAACAATACTTTGTGAAGGTAAAGTTATGTAGTTCCATTGTGTTAGGCACAACTATTTTCCATTTGTTAAAGTGGAATTTATAGGAAATTACATGAGCATAGGTTTTTGCAGCTGCCTCAGACACTTCCCAGCTCAGCTGAGAAGTTTCTAAATGAGAACACCCAGTAGGGTAAGTCCTGTGCAATTACACAAATTTGTGAATACATTTGCTTTGTGTACAATGCCAGCACAGTCTGGCAAATACAGTAAAACAATCTAAATGTATCAGGAGGGGGAATAAAGGAGTTCTTTGGGTTTTGGATTGATATTAAAGATCCTGATGTCCAAGAAATTTGAGTAAAAGTCTGTTTAAAAAGCACCTACCCAGTATTCATCTCATTGACCAACTGGGGGACCAAGTGGTATAAAGATTTAAAAGCAAAAGTTAATTGTGAATTCAAGGGCATAGAGAGGTCATTCTTCACCTACCCGTGATTTAGCTTGCTGAATTCAAACCCACAGTCATTATATAAACCAAGCACCTTCTAACAAATACATGGAAACAAGATTGCCCAGAATTGCTATTTCACAATCCTAGAAAGGATTTTAAGAATTCTTATTTCATGGTGTGAAATAATTACTTGGTGATGTCAAAATGAGCTCATGTTCAGAGAGATTAACTGAGCTCTACCCATTGTATGAATCGCATGTTTCTTTGTCTTATTCAGCATCTGTGCCTTATTTTGAGCACAACTCTAATGGTAACAGACATGTAAATGAATGGAATGAATTCAATAAAAGTAATAAACAAGATTCAGATTTTCAGTAGACAAATGGACCACAAGCTGTGAAACAAGCATATTGAGAATGAGAAAGTCCATTTGTTTAAGGACAAGGATGAAAATAAACATGAGCAGCTGCCTCCATCAATCGCCAATCCATCTAAATGAGGCAAGGTTTCAAATGGAAAGAGTTGCATGAATATATTACAGTGCATATGAAAGCACTAAAGGCTGCAGAGACAGCTTTACTTTAGATGTTTCCTGAACTATAGTGTCTATTTTGC
This sequence comes from Nycticryphes semicollaris, assembly GCA_013400055.1. Classification (NCBI taxonomy): domain Eukaryota; kingdom Metazoa; phylum Chordata; class Aves; order Charadriiformes; family Rostratulidae; genus Nycticryphes; species Nycticryphes semicollaris. The sequence continues at coordinate 191,929 of VXBJ01006142.1, forward strand.
AAAACAGTTTGCAAAATAAAGTGTTTTAGTTTATAGTTACTTGAGTGAGTGCTTAAGTTCTGAAAACTTTCTCCTTGTCTCTCTTTCCTCTCCTTATTTAATAAATTGAAAGAAATTAACTTAAACAAAGCATACCTGGTTGGGAGAAGGTTGAGGTGGGGGATGAATTCTACTATATTGTCATTTGTATTCAAGCTCTAATTTTCTCTGAATACATATATATATTTACATGTGTGCATTATGCCATATATGTGTAAGGACCCATTTTTTTGTGAGCACTTCAGAGAAGACTCAATGTTACTTGACACAGAGATCCTGGTACCCAGCTAGAGTTCCTAAACAAGTGGAAAGTATAATTATAAAAATAATATTTCTATACAAGAAGTTTTCAAAGTTACTAATCCAATTTAACATTGTTCCCATCGCATTCACAGCTGTCCATATATTTCTCCCATCCTCTTCAGTTTGGTAAACACACTAGCTGAAAAGCACTTTCCAGTGGGACTATTACTGTAACAGCTGCTTCAATTTTCAGTTTGTACAGAAATTTCAAACAACTGATCTATGTGTTCAGTGATAACCAGTGAAAAGCCTTGAGCTCAAAAATCTCCAAAGAAGAAAATATCTCCCATGCCCTGTTAAGTGATTTTGCAGCAGAAACAGAATGACTCACATGAAGTGCAAGCATTGACATATCTAACACGTAGTTATAGGTCTTCATCCTCCCATCCCTAAGATTGCTTGTCTCTGCCATTTTAGCCAATTAAGTTCAGAAGAATAAAGCAGTAACTCACTTCAGTTATGATCCACAAATATTTTAACACATGTGATCCATATCCAGCCTGTAAAGTCAGACTGGAACAGCAGTTAGCAGTAATTTTAATAGTCTCTCAAAATTCACATTACAAGCTGAGTAGCTTATTTAGCACAGTGATTTTCCTTTGAGGTTGAAGTATTATGTCTTCAGGAAGTAACTGTCCTGTCTTGGCATCTCAGCAGCTTAACATACTTGTCTGTACACAGAAACTAAGAAATGAAAATTTCTGGGAAACTTAAGCTACTCATGCACCACTAAGTCATGTATCAAGCTTTTGTAAAAGCAGTCCACAGCAATAATTCCCAACAAAGTAGTGCTAAAACTAGATACAACTTTGAGAGGGAGATGACCTACTAACCAACATCCATCATGGGTGCCAGTACAAACTGCCACCACTAGCAGTCAGTGGGCTCTTGGAGTGACCCCAGGACATTCACATCAGGGCCAGTGATCTTAGGGTAATGCAGCTCATTGAATTAATTGCTAGGCATCTAAATGCTTCAGAAGCTATTAAAAAAAGCAAGAGACTCTCCCACTAACTCAGTAAGCTTTGGAACAAGTCCCAAAATAATTAATACTTAGGAAATTTACCTATGCTCAATCATTCCTATTCAATTATATAGAATTCAGAAGCTGCATCAAGAGAAAAATATCTCCAGCAACAAATCCCAATGTATGGTTTTGCTCTGCAGTCCATGCTATACTTGTTTATATTGCTGGGAAACAAGTGCAGTAGCTTGGGTCATTCATTACAGCAAGTTCTTTAAGCCAGGGTGATGCTCAGTTAAATTTTTCAGTAAAAACTATGAGTTCCTTAAAAAATAAAATCAAATAGATATCAATGCCTCCCATGAAGAAAACACTGATGTTTTGCAGTCAAGGAAAAATGACTGCATGAGGGGAAAAAAAATTATATATACTTGTAGTGCCTTCTGCAGCTATCTTAGATTTGAAACATCCGTACCCTGTTGGAAGCAACTTGACAAGTCATAAGAAGGCAAAAGAGGAGTCATAAACCAAGCACTGTGATCTGTTGACAAAATGGATAATAGCTGCTCTACTGGATAATAATAGACCTACCAGCACATTAGCAAATCATCTTTCACCCAAAGGATCTTCACTTGGCCACAGACAATCTGTAAGTCACACTTCTGTATCAAACTATATACCCAAAATATGCACCTCTACACCATGTGCATACCCACACACACTCATACACCCCCTTTTGCTAAATTACAATGTCTGAAACAGTCACCAAGTCACCAGTATAGCAATTGCTTAACAGAGCACTCTTTTCTTGTATGTTGAATCCACAGACTTTCTTCAACAACTGCCAAATTCACCCCACGTTCACTCAGCAGGATGTGAGCCTTGCTGTTTAAATGGCTTCGGGTGAGTCAGAAAATAATCTGTCTAGTTACAGTTCTGCTCCAAAAATAGCACCATGCTCATTCCCAAACATTGCAGCAAGAGATGAGCTAGGTATTTTCCATGTCTTAGCCAAGAAATTATCTGCATCAAGAGGCCATACTAATTGGTATTTACCATATTCAATTCATTCCAGCTGTAGGGAGACAGAACAAACCAAAAAGAGATGGTTTTAATTAGTAGCACCGTTTTCTCTGATGCCAGGAGAGCCCTAGTATCTTAATAGCTATGAAGTAAGGCGTGTACTTACTGCATTAGCTCAGATCAAAGGTCTAATTTAACCTTACCTGTCAAGAACATGGCTACATTCATGTCTTCTCAGTTCTTTCTACTAAATTAGGTGTGGTTACTTTCTTTTCCCATAGAAGTGTCACAAACGCAGTGGTATAACAGTTCAAAAGTCTCCCACGTGGCTTTGAACAAGTCAGAGAAGGTCAAGTTTCAGAGCACTTAATTTTTATTCCCTAAATTATTTAATGCAATCTTTAAAAGCTTGTGAGTATATTTAGGTATTTGGCCAAGAACTTTTGATATTTTAAAACTAGACCTACCAGAGGAAACACTGAAAATTAAGTCAATGAGCACAACACTGAAAAAAAAAAAAAAAAAAAAACCCAAACATTTTAAAAACCAGATTACTACAAGCCAGCATTAATGAAATCATGACAATGTTAATACAAGGTTAAGCTCACCCCTGAAGCAAATCCACATCAAAACATCAAGCGGTGTGACTACATAATAGGAGGAAGAACAAGATTTGCAAGGGATCTTACCATTCCAGGCTGACAGAGTTTTCTTTTTTCTGTAATAGAAATAAACAGATTGGAAACATTTATCAAGGATAGGACACATAATCAAAGATCTGTAGTCAGACCTCTGCTCTCTGAGCAGTCAGAATAACCAAAAGTAGCAACCAAAATGGTCTCCTGAACTCAGTTAATTCCAATCACGTTGTTCATGTTCTCTTTCTTTCGTGACAGATTAACAGTGAATAAAACATGTAAGTTTTTCAAGAAAATTCTTAGGAAAGGATTAGCTGGCAAAAATAAAGACCTTCATTGCTGTAAATTAATACATAAAATTTATTTAAATACAAGGTCAATGCATACAGAAGTTTCAATCTATGCACCTATACACAAAAGTAAATAAGGCATAAACTTGGGCACAAAAGCAGATAGTCTTACATTCAATTAAGCAAAACCACTGTAATTTAGTGAGATCAGATACAAGGCAACAAAAAAAACCAGATGTTTGAGTTTTAAGAAGCAAAATAATAAACAAACATGTTCTTGAAAAACAAGTAAGATACTCTTCTAAATAGCTCAATGTCTTTATTATGCGTTGGACAATAGTAAGAGGGTAATGCCAAGACAGTCACTCTAACAACGCATGTCCTCATGGGAGGGACTGGATGATGTAACATATGACAGCATGCCTGTGCCCCACACTGTGCAGTAGGTCAACAATGTGAAAATAATCCCCTTCCTTCCTCAATAACATTCACTCATTATTATACATCAAAAACACATCTGAAAAAAACCCTCAAGAGGATGGCTGATGCCTTTATACATAAATATTCTGAGAAAGCTGAGATGGAGAGACAAACTCGAGCTGAGCTGCTTTCAAAAATAATTCAGCTGAAGAGTGACAGGTTTTTATTTCTCAAAGTAACAATTAAATGACAAACATATTCAGCAAAACAGATTCTAGGGTCATACGAGTGACAGAAACATCACACTTGGGAAACTCCAAGGTCAAAGACAGTGCATTAGCTAACTGTTCTTTAAAGTACATTTCATATTCTTCCAATATCCTCCATATCATTCATCAGCATGGTTACTACAAAGCACACCTCCCTTGCTTGCCAGGAAATAAAGACCACATGTTTTCAGTAGGTATGTCAGATGGAAACATGAGTATTCCAGGCAATAAAGGTGGTAGAATGATTATCTGCTAGAAGAGCAGTAGGAAGCACATCAGTCTTGCAACTGAGAAACAGTGAAAGCAAATTTTCCTGCCCAAAAGCATAAAAAACAGCTCTCCCAACCTTCCTATCTTTTTTTTCTTTTTATCTTTTTAATTACAGATTCACTTTCAGAAAACAACCTCATATGTGCTTTAGTGTTTTGAAGTGAAGTTCAAGGTAAGGCATTGCAGTTTATCCTTGTCTGTTGTAACACTGAACACAATGCAGCATTTACAGGTTTCTTGGAATTTAGCACTGCTCAGGAAAGCATTTCATTTTAGCACCTACTACTGATTCTGAAAGACTGATGGGATGGGACAATCCCGCTCATGGCTACGTGCCTTGGAACTGCCAGATTTGTTCAAGACTATATGACCCACCCTTGTTTAGCTTGATTTCAAGTTACTTCTGTATCTAGAGAGTAATAGGTGGCACCACTCTCTTTTTCAAAGACTAGTGGATGACTTTTGCCCAAAATGCCCACCACTTAACCTTCGGCGATTTGCTGCACCACATTCTGAACTCCAACAGAATGCTGGGACTAGAAATCAGAATTTTGATCCTAAAAGTATCAGTGTGGCTTTCAGTAGCTAACCACTTGAGGTCTTCACAGGCCTCTCAGCTTTCTATTTTCAATGCCCTTCAAATAGCAGAAGTAGTGGTGAAAGAACACTTTCATAAGAAGTGTCTCTCAGAGAATGCAGCTGGATGAACCTCTGTCTCCAAGACTCATGCTAGCACTCTGGCCACTAAGGCATCCTTCCTCTCTATGCTCCCCTCTGCTGAAAACTCTCACCACAGAAGAAAAGATAGATATGTGCTTCTGCATTTCTCACTGTGAAACTCTGCCTCATTGGGATACTGCCATAAGGGCATGCTCTGATATAACACCAAAGCCAATGCTGAATGTCACTTACTCCCTTGGCAATGACAACTGCAAATGCAAAAAAGGCCAACTGCTGTTGACATTTTGTGTCCAATTCACACATTTATGCACCTCATTTGCTGGGCTCAGTATCTGTATTGTTTCAAAATGAGACTGAAAAAGGGTCGTTTCATTTAGGAAAAATGGAATTAAAACAAGCTTAGCGCAGCTGACAAAAAAAAAAAAAAAAAAAAAAAAAAAAAAAAAAAAAAAAAAAAACAAGATGGGCAAAGAACTTGTTTTTAAAGTGTCAAGACTATTTCTCCCCTTTAAATTTCCTGGCTTATGATTTTCACATAAGAATTAAGTGTCATGGCTTAACCCCAGATGGCAACTAAGCGCCACACAGTTGCTTGCTCACTCCTCTCACAGTGGGATGAGGGGAAGAATCAGAAGAGTAAAAGTGAGAAAATTCATGGACTCAGATAAAGACAGTTTAATAGGTAAAGCAAAAGCTGCACAAAGAAAAGCAACACAAGGAATTAATTCATTGCTTCCCATGAGCAGATAGGTGTTCAGCCATCTCCAGGAAAGCAGGACTCCATCATGCATAACTGTTACCTGGAAAGACAAGCACCATAACTCTGGACACCTGTCCTCCCCTTCCTTCTTCTTCCCCCAGCTTTATATGCTGACCATGACCAACATATGGTATGGAATATTCCTTTGGTCAGTTGGGGTCAGCTGTCCCATCTGCATCCCTCTTTCAACTTATTGTGGCCCCACAGCCCACTCACTGGTAGAGAGGTGTGGGGAGCAGAAAAGACCTTGACTCTGTGTAAGCTCTGCACAGCAATAACCAAACCATCCCTGTGTTATCAACACTGTTTCCAGCACAATTCCAAAACATAGCTTCATATGAGCTAAAGTGAAAAAAAAAATTAACTCTGTACCAGCCAAAACCAGCACACTAAGTAAAAACTCATGCCAAGTGAGGCAATTTTATGGAAGGAAACAATTGCTTAATATCATACATACTACCATTGCTAATGAAAACTGATTAAAAGACGTTTGGTCATGGCAGTCCTTAAAGCCAGGTTTTGTCCTATACTGGCACTGGAGAGATTTTGTAAACTTGCATGAGTGCTAAAATCCTGGCCTGGCCCACAAGAAACAAAAATTCACATAGTGTCTCTTCACAAGAGGCAGGAAAAAACTATGCTCAAAACCTTTGACTGAAGCTGAGCAAGAGCTTGAGTCTGTGTATCCCAAATCCCAATATCCAACCACCAGACTTCTGTTTCCACCTCTGTTTATTGAGCTCACTACACTTCATTCCTTCACAATACTACCTATTAATTCTACTCACATAAAACCTAACTTCAAAATTTCAGAGATAAATAGAATTTCTTAGCATCTGTTTTACATAACACTCCTCTAACAGTACTGTGTATAAAAGTAACAGTATATAAACACACAGGTGTATGCAAGGCACAGAAGGATAATCCCAAAAGATAACACTAGATTTCATGAGCAGGGGCCTAAACTGAGAACTAGAACATCAAATACTGATGCAAAAACAGAAGTACCACTGAAGAGCCTTTTTGACAGCATAGTGCTTAATTTCTGTCTAATCAGCAGCCACCAGTAACTGTGAAAAAACCCCATGTCCTTTCATCTGGCCCTATACTACAAACAGCCCACAAAGCACAAAATTTTTGAACGTGATCCTCCCCAGTGTCAGTTTGCTGAGAAAGTGATCATATAGCTCCGATACATTGCTTTAGGTCCAACTGCATGGTATTTTTCCAATTTATTAACACAGGTCTTTGGAGAATAGAACTACCTAATATTCAAGATGCAGGGCAAATTCTTTGTTGGAAACACAAATTATATTTTAAATTATGTGTTTTGGTTGGGGTTCTTTGGGGGTTTTTTTTTAAATAGAAGAAATCTACTTTGGAGGCGAAGTTTTGAAAGGGACAAACCGATATAGAAAGAAAAAAAATTTTATGTAAGCTTTCAATCATCCCTACAGTCAATCCAATTCCTATGGTTTCCTAAACCTGGTTTTCCTGTGGTTTAGGAAACTATGGTTTCCCACTGTAGGAGAACCATGAAGATTTCTTCTCATACAACACTGACCCATGCCAAGAAGCAACTTAGCACAGCCACAATAAAATCTGTTGTTAACTACTTAAGGAACAGAATACCTTTATTTCCTCTAATCAGTGTATGTCTGCATTTGATGTGTCTGCATTTGTCAAATTCTTATTGAAGATGGACTATGTTGTTTGTTTTCTAATAAATACACTGCATACAAAATTAACATTTTAAAGAAATCTCAAAGCAGTCTCTCTTTTTCAACACAGTTAAGCATTAACATTCTCTTTTGCCTTCAAAGAAAACAATGAAGTTTGCACCTCTGTGCTTTTAGCAATTTTAGTCATTGTTTATTTCTCCAAACATCTGCAAACCATTACACTGAAAATAAAAATACATTCAGAAGCTGTTCATATTGTCCACAGATGAACTCATTACCTTCATCACCATCTCCTCGGTTTCAAAATTAAAAATAAAAAGAATAAAGAATCAAATAAATGGACGCAGGTTGAGAAGGGCTGCAAACTTTGCACTTTGGTGAAGTGGCTTATTGAAAACTGAGAACACAGCTGAGAGCCAGCCACTAGCGCATTAAACTGGTATTAATCAAGCTGAAATAAGCTCTAAATGACCAACTGAGGACTTAGAGGAAAAATCCCAAGCAGATGAGAAACAAGTTAAAAGTATTTGAAGCAAGAGGAAAAGAAAAATCTGTTTATGTTTCTCATTGCAGAAAGGGATCGGCAGACCAGCTGAACACATGGCCATAACAACAGCAAACCCACTAAGGGGTTAGTAGTTAGTGATCATCTCCCTCTGTGCAGCACCTACAACCATCCACCTGGAACAGTACCCAGTTTGGTGCTCCTCACTGTAAGACAGACACTGACAAACTGGAGATGGGTCAATGGAAGGGCACTAACACAGTTGGGAACTCAAGCACAGGACATACACAAGCTGAGGGAAATGGGTGTCTTTAGCCTAAAGACAAGAAGGGTAACAGGACAAAATTCCTGTCTTCTACTTCATGGGTAGAAGATGGAGCCACAATTTCCTCAGATGAACAGCAACAGTCACTAGTTTGAACATTATAAATTACCGCTAGGTATAAAAGGGAAAAAAGCTTTACAGTGAGCATGGATATGCACTGAAACAGATTGCCCTGAGAGGTCTAGGGATCTACATTCTTGGAATTATATAAAATTCAGCAGGAAAAGGCCATAAGCACCCTGACTAAAGTTATTGTCTAGTGACAGTGGTACCTTATCTTAAAAAAATAACTATTTGGATACTGCGGCATCATGGAATTACAGCAATACTTCGGCAAGTGGAAACCATGCCCTGGTTAATAAAATAAGAAAATTGTATGAAAAACTCATTTATCTAAGATAGTAAGAAATATACGTTTTAATAGATTTAGTCATCAGGGTTAAACATGAATCCAGTGTTTTCACAGAGTATTAAAAATAAAAAACCCTTTCAGCTTGCGTTTGCATCCAACTAAAATTTATCCTATTTAACATAGCATTGGTTCCCACCTCCTCCTCGCTTCTATGAAGAAAAGCATACTTACTGTTAGAAATGTATTTATGGAAAATGTAACCCTCTCTCTTTCCATCCACTGGGTTAATTTACTTCTTGTGAAATGCTACACCTTCCAACGTGTTTCTTATCTCGGTAGAAGGTAACACACACCTAGAAGTCGCAGCAAGCCCTCTTCTCCCCCAAGAATCACTGGGGCTTCTTTGCAGATTTCTTCCTGTCCGTCAGCTGATTAAGGAAATGTTCTGACAGCATTCTACCGGGAGAAAAAAGACTTACCAGCCCTCTGTAGAAAGACATGTCATTATCTGGAATGAAATGAACAAGCAGGAGATGAGTTCTTCACCCTCAAGATCAAATGACCTTTAAAAGGGAAGCCAGACCTTCAGTCCATGTTCTCAAGGTGTTACTGTTTTGATTATCACACAGACACGCTACTCCCTGACCCTTGCTGTGTATCCAATGGCTAACAAAACATCAGACCATTTGTCCTGCTTCCTTCCCACAGTCACAGCAACATACAAAAGGTCACAATGAAAAATCATAGAATGGTTTGGGTTGGAAGAGACCTTAAAGATTGTCTAGTTCTAACCCCCTGCCATGGGCACGGACATCTACTAGATCAGATTGCTGAAAGCCCCATCCAGCCTGGTTTGGATCACTCCCAGGGATGGGGAGAGGGCATCCACAACTTCTTTGGGCAAAGAAACAATTGTCCCTCACCTCTATGCAATAATTCATCATTTACTCACTTAAAGAGATGAAGAATGTTCAATTTCCTCTGCAGCGACAGAAAGCATGTCTTCTCCTATGTGAGGCAAACAAAGAATTACAAACTGTATCACTCCAACTATTTTTTAAATAAAAACCCAAATCTGTCCAGATAAAGGTATCATATAAGACTGAGCTTTTGTGGAAACAAGCTGTTATGCACAGGACCTATAAAATCAACGGCCGTGCAACAAACTGGAGGGAGATAAGATCTTCAATGTAGGTCAGATATTGGCATGAAGAGTTGTAAAATTAAGGTAAATTTCATAGAAATCACCAGAGTTCAAGTCAGAAAAAGTCAAGATGCAGAGAAAAATCAGCAGGCCCAAAATGTTTTGGGTTCAGTACTTGAGGGTTGGGGAGGGAAAGGATTGTCTTCTTTCAACTTAAGCATTTAAAAGCCACATAATTTGGATGCCTGATCCCTTTTTCACATATAGCTGAAGAATCAGTAATATTACAGGCCCACCTGATTATTTCATGGTAGGCAATGAAATAATCCTCATCCTCGTGGGTTAAGAGAGTTCATCATTCAAGTTTTCAATGTTCCTCCACTGATAGGAAAAAACAAAAAAAAAAAATAAAATCAACGGCCAGTGCACTGAACACAGCACTGCTTCCACCCCCAGAGGGCTTCAGTCTTGGGAAGGCTCATCCAACAGAATAATACCTCACCAGGCCCCTGAAACTTATGTGTCATTACTTCCATTCCCAACTTATGTTAGCCACAGGGATAATAAACAAAAAGCACTATATGATTCCCTAAGGCAGAAGGAAAATTAAATCAATGCTTATTTCTGTGAAAGTGTCATCATTTTCACAGAGAATCAGCTCCTGGTGGCCATCAGGTGCTCACCGTTGCTGTTCAGCAAACAGTTCATTACCCAGTAATAGGGCAGAGGCATTTTTCCTAATAACTTCCAATTCCCATTTCCAAACAAACACACATGCACCAAATGCTGCACTTCCAGGTTTCTCTACAACTCATTAATTTTCATTCTCTTCATCAAGTAAGGCATTCTGCAATAAGGCAACAAATTCTTGAACAGAGAGCTTGCCCAGCTTTCCTTAGGTGCTTTTGCTTTCATCTCTGAGCAGAGTTATGAGTGTCATTTTCAGTTTTGTGGTTGTGGTGGATTTTTTAAGCACTAGGAAGTAATTAGCTGCTATTTCCAATACTTTTCCCTTAACAGCATGGCAAGTATTATTTCTTACATAGTTGTATCATGGCTGTGCTAAGGGAAATTCTTTGGTATATTACAGAACTTTGTTTATTGTTCTCACTTTTTCCACAGGCTCTTCCCTGCCATATCAATTAAAAAAAAAAAATAGTGAGGCAATGAAATCATATCCTTATCCACCAGATACCATACAATACCAGCTGTTACAATCATAAGCAAAACTTACCCTAATTTCATATATCCTGGGCTGAATCAAAAGAGCAGCCAACAGACTGAGAGAGGTGATTCCGCCCTTCTCTCATGAGACCCCACTTTGGAGTATTGCATTCAGATGTGGGGCCCCCAAAACAAGGGACCTGTTGGGAGCAAATCCAGATGAAGGCCACAAAAACAATCAGAGGGATGGAACATCTCTCCTATGAAGACAGGCTGAAAGAGTTGTGATTGTTCAGTCTGGAGAAGAAAAGACTCCAGGGAGACCTTATTGTGGCCTTCCTGTACTTAAAGAGGGTCTACAGGAGAGATGAGGAAGAACTCTTTATCAGGGAGCATAGCAATAGGACGAGGGGTAACAATTTCAAACTGAAAGAGGGTAGATATAGATCAGATATTAGGAAGATATTCTTTACTGTGAGGGTGATGAATCACTGGAACAGGTTATTCAGAAAAGTTGCGGATGCCTCACCCCTGGAAATGTTCAAGGCCAGGCTGGATGAGGCTTTAAGCAATCTGGTCTAGTGAGAAGTGTTCCTGCCCATGGCAGGGGGGTTGGAACTCAATGATCTTTAAGGACCCTTCCAATCCAAACCATTCTATGACTCTATGGTTCATAGTAATCAAACAGCTGCAAAAGAATGGGCATATTTGGTAACAAATATCATAAACCTAATTGTTAAAATGTTGCATATTGTGATGTACAAGGGTATTTGTATATCACCTTGATCTAGGTGGTATATCACCAAAATGTATAGTTTCACTACTGAAGGAAGACATCTCCAGACATGGAAGACCACATTCACATATGCATAATTGCCCATCTGTAATAAGGATGTGTTCTTAAACTTGTACATGTTTTGAACAGTTCCTGCAGCTGTAGCCTCATCAGAATCAAACATGACCTTCTAAATATGCTCTAACTCTTCTAACATTATTCAGAAAACAACTCCATTAAAATCAGCAGAGTTTCTTGCAGACAAACAAGCTGCTGAGCTGAATAAAAGAAACAGGTCTTTGCATATCTAATTGTTTAGTACTGCATATCTTAGAATGAACATAGGATAGAGACCCATGTATGAATTATTCCTCCCAACAGGAGAAGCATTGTGACTCAAAAATGTCCAATTTGGTTTAAAAAAAAAATAAGCCCATCACCAAAACCCACATATTTTTTATTTCTGAGAGCACTATAATTTCAAGGCACATTTAATTGCTTCATGTTTGTCCTCTGCATGTAGGAGGATGCAGGACTGATGGCCTAACACCAAAAACCTTGAGGCACTGACTTTAAACAATCTATAAATTCTTGTGGAATCTTTTAAACCACTTAGAATGCTTCTTTTCCCCTCCATCCATATTACAAATTGAGAAGAATAACACACAGCTTCATGTCATAAATAACGACAAGTCAACAACCTTAAAGAATGACTAGCCAAAAGACAGCCCAAACCACTCATTCAGTTTTCAACTAAAAAAAAATAATCATAGAATCATTGAACCATATAGATTGGAAAATGCCTTTTAGATCATCAAGTCCAACCCTTAGCCTAACACTGCCAAGTCCACCACTAAAGCATGTCCCTCAGCCCCACATCTACACATCTTTTAAATATCTTGCTGGACAACAAAAAGAAAATACAGTTTGAAAAAGAAATAAATTGCCATAAAAATGGCTAAAAAAGGGTCAGATTTAAATGGAACAATGAAGTTAGTCTGCATTTAGACTTTACATGGTCTAAATTTAAAGTTTAGATGAGACACAAGCAGCAAGTTCTCCCACTTGAAGTAGATGCAATGTCAGTGAGTTTTGCCAAGGGAGCACTCATGAGTTTGTAAATTCTTTTTAGTCACTGCTAAATTAGTTTGTTGGCATTTTGGAACTGTTTTAACCACACACATAAACCTTTCAAGTTCATTGATGCAGAGCGCCTTCTGGAGGCTGAGCAGCCAAGATTCAGAGGAAGAGAAACAATGACCTGAAGATTTTCTTGTTTCCAAATGACACATTGAGGGTGTGGAGGGGGGTAAATATATCAATATTCTGAAGAGCAATGAAAACAACTAATCTGCCACTCTGATTAAAAGCATTCATTTTTCTTTTTGAAGCCTTGAAAAAGGCTATAAAATACATAGTAAGAAAATTGACTAAATATTACTATGTATTTACTTCTTATAAGGTAATGCTAAAGAAAGCTTCCTGCTTCCAGGATACATACAGTGCCAGGAAATAGTTTGTTTCAGGGACATCATCATCACCTCTCCAAGAAAAGCTGAGATATGGGAAGCTTCCCCAGTACATACCCTCCACCTTTAAAAAAGACAAGGTTGTTTCTACTTAAGACATACATGCATGCAATGATTTCAGATTCTATTTCCTCTATTCTGTATTATCCTTATCTCTCCTACCTCTCAGAAATCCCTGCCCAAACCCCAACAGGAAGCAAGGAACTGTCTAGTCAACCAGTGCAGCCTAGGTGATAAAGTAGAGAAAAAAACAGTTCTCCTGCTATCTGCTATGGCTGCTCCCCTCTCTCTCTGTATCTAAACACTGTTCCAAATAGTCCCGTATAATCTGTGTCTTGCCCCCACAATAAAAACTCAAGAATGCGTCCCTCAAATATCCTGTAAAACAAGAAAATACATAAAAAAAACACTAGTAAAATAATGCAGAACAAAATTATCTCTAAAACCACATAGAAATATTTGAAATTTTGGCACTTAAGAATTTGGCTTCAGTGCATAGGATTGGTTTGGCCATTGATCAGACTTCAATGTCATCAGAGTATTGCATTATCCTCTTGGTGGCTCCTGATTCATAAACAAGCAGAATTACATGAAAAGCTTTAATCAAGGAGTGCATTATGTGGGATTGTGGTGGTAATTTTATCAATTACTGTACATTTCCTAAAGTGCAGGACTGAAAAAAAGCTCATTTCCCAGTTCTGTTAAATCTTAAATAGACTGTAATTACTAATTGGAATGTTGTAGCTTTTGTAATTTCTTTTTCTCAAAACTATCTTGAATAATCAGTAGACATTTTCAAATATATCAAGTGCTCCTGAAGGCTTAACTGTGGAAAAACAAAACAAACTTGACTGTCTACTTACTAAGTAGACAATTCTGCCATGCAATGTCATAACAGCATCTAGTAAAATAAAATAAGTAGATAAACTAAAAAAACAAACAAACAAAAAAAACACTTCCCAAAAAAACCCCAGCAATGAAACCCCAGAACATTAGCTAATTTGACACATGCTTTTCTCCATCAGGTTTGGAGATAGCCAGTTCAGAAAGAGTTAATTCCTTTTGCAACTGACCTTCTGCAACATCATTAGACAAGTATGCAGTCAGGTACTAAAAAAACCCAAACAATTTACTGGTCTACGATTAGGTAAAATAAATAACAGTAGCATTAATTTCTAGTTCCACAGTTACCATCCCCCCTTATTTTCCCTTTTGTTTTTCATCACATATCTCTTCCCAGCTCTCCTGAATTCTCTAAACTGTTTCATTTAGAAAAGACTACACCTAAGCCAGCTCTCTTCCCACCCCCAGCTCCAAGCCAAAAAGGAAAGAGCACAGTCACTCTATCAGCATCTGCCAACTTCCTCCAGGCTGCTTCAGGTAGAACAGATTAAAAGCAAACACTTGCACAAAGATTTCTCAGCAAGCAGTTCTTAAAGAACATGAATTAAAATGATTGCTTGGCAGACGGGATAGCAACCTTAAAATCAAGAAACACAAATCTGAGGCATCACCCAGTTATGAAATATTTATCCCTATTACACCTCAGTGAAGATACACATCACTGGAAATAGTCCTAGCTATTAATCAGCCAGATCCTCTCACTTCAGAATCAACTTGCTGATCATGAAACGACTTGTTGTCTGACAGGCAGACCATAGAACATCCAGCAAAGAAAAACACCAGCTTTCTTTCCTTTTGCAGAAGGGGTGAGGGACTTTCAAAAACCAGGATTAGCAGAAACTTCTCACTGATAACTTCCTCTTACCAGCCACTTTTTTCCAAAAAAAAAAAAATAAAATAATTGTAACAAAAACAATCAATCAGCCATTTGACAGAGCTTTCATTTTTGTGCAAAGACTTCAGTTTTTCAGTCATTCATCCCACAAAGTCAACCCTAATGTAGCTTTTTTTTTTTTTCATTCTGAAGTCAGCACTTGGCTTCAATTAAAAAACAATGACAACCTACAAATGTTGCAATGCAAAAATGTGGATTTAAAAANGTGCTGAGATCATTCAAATTTAAAAGAATTAATTTCTCACAAAAGCAGATCTTTCCAGACAACTTAACCTTAGGAGCTTCAGTGCTATCCTAAGTATTACCAGAAAGCCTGAATGAACTCTGGGAACCCTGGACTACTCCATAAACACCAACTCAATTTTTAAGAGGTGCTCAAATAAAGTATGAAAATAAGGAGTGTGAGAATGTTAAACTTATGCAGGAAAGAATCTGTGAAGATGAGGAATTCATTGAAATATCATGTTCCATCTCTCTCAGCAGACCAAGTTTTCAGACAGCAGTCTACATCCCCTAGAAAACACTTCACTGAGTCAGTGTCACCACTGGATTCATACTAAAAATTCACTTTTGAGCAGGACAGCCCAGTCACCCCCATTTTCTATGTTTTAATTCTATTCCTGAAGTGGTTGTACAGCACACAAGCTGGATTCCTTTCTGGTGAAATCAAACCAGAGCTGCAACAACTGCTGATGGGAACAAGATGATCAGGCTTGAATAGTCTCAGGTGAACTCCCTACACGTGCAGCATGAGCACTGGATCCTCTGCACCAAATGTTATGCCTTTGAAATCCACTGAAACGGAAGTCCCCTACTTGCCAACTTATACACAGGCAGGAAGGGTTCCCCCCAGAGGCAGTTTATCCATGTGTGCTCAACCACCAACAGAAATGAAATTTTTGCAGTGCTCTCACTGGAGAATTTCATTTTTCCTACTTCCATAAATCAATAAGGTCAAAACCAACTGCCCTATGTACTTGTTATTATAAAGAATAGCTATATATGTTTTCTTTTCAGCAGCAGAGAATTGCTTTTTGCCTCTCTGCTGGAGGCAAAACTGGTTAACTTCGCAGTACTGCTCTGAAGGCCAAGCTGAATTCTTTGGAAGTTCGGCATACCTCACCAGTGAGCAGCAACGCTATAGACTGTGCCTATTGTTTCAAGCCAGTGAAAAATCCAGCACAGCAAAGGGAAACACATTTAACAAGTTGACAGTAGCAGAAATGGCAAGGTATGTCTAGAGCAAAAGCATTCCAAGTACAATTTTCACTTCACCTGTCATTCACTTCACCTACATTAATGATTAATTTATTGTCAACTACAGCAATTGTTGCTCAGTTCTTCACATCTTCATCACAGCTGGAGGAGAACAAATTGAGAATTAAATATTTACATGAAACAATCAAAACCTGCTTTAGATTTCTATTGCATACCCACCAGTTACTAATCCAATGGCACTTTAGTTAGAACATATACCTTGAACTAAACTTAAAGCTTTCAGTCATTTTGTACTTAAATATAATCTCAAAATTTGACAATCTTGCACTTATAAAAATATGCTTATCATAATGAAAATCCTCTTTACTTAATTTCTAGAAGTCCAGCTATTTGAATCAAATATTGATCTCAAGTTTGTAAAACAGGGAAGAAAAAGCCAACCTTGTAATTCAAAAAACATACCTGCATTTTACAAAGCCTTCATTGAACAAAAATGCCTCTAGTCCCAAACACTATAGCTTCCTAAAAGACATCTTGCTTCCTTAAAAATAGATAACTGGGCTAGTAATCTATTTAAATTTCCTGTTAGATGCCTGTTTTGTGGTAATTTGAAACACATACGGGCAATTGTTAAAATTGTAACTCAGTCCAGAATCACTGATAGGCTTAGTATTGCACTCCTAATTAAAAGACTTCAGTAATTCTGCGATGCCACAACCTTCCCATATTGAAGAGAGCAGCAACACGCCTGCAGTAACGTACCATCATTTGTCCCCTGGTCTCTCCATGTGGCATTAGCAGCTTAACAGCCTTTGGGAAAGTCAAACACAATGACTGAGGGCAAGTCCCTTGCTCCAATGAAACCATTTTCGGCATTCAGAGAACTTTCAGAAAAGCAGTGGTACAGGGGCCAGAAGAAATGTGGCATCTCACGGCTTCTCGAAGTCAGCCTTCGAACACGATAGTACAGAACATGGAACTATATTTATAGAAGCCAAATTACTGCAAAATGTAAAGAGAAAGATTACTGCAAAAGAAAAAAAAAAGTTCATTTAGCTGAAATTTCTGGTCCTACTTAAGTGACACGGGGAAGCCCTACAGGAAAGTTTTAGCCCTGGCTTGTGGCTGGGATCACTGTTCTCTGAACCCTCTCCCTCCATCCTGCTCACACGGACTCAGCTGGGGGCTGCGCCTTTAACTTCCTACTTAAAAGCGAAATACAGGAGAAGTCCTATGGGAGTAGCCAGACAAATATAGCACTATGCTAGTTTAATATAGTACATCTACTCTGTCTTTTGCACAAATTTTATTATCCAACTGTATAGATCAGAAGAAAAAAACTGCCGCACACTCCAGCCCAGCTGTAGAGGCGGTGTCCCTGAAGCATCTACCCAGAGACAGACAACCTGCAGGCAGCCCTAAGGCACGTACCCCATCTCCTTGCATATCCAAAAGCATCATGCTTTGTTGGGTAAGGACCAGGTGGACGGAGCAGCTGTGCAGCACACAGATGGCCAGAAGCATGACCTTTCACTCAGAAGGAAATTCTGAAGTTTTTAAACTATTCTAAACTTCTCTGACAAAGTGACTTGTGACACCAACTGCATGGCTCCCTGACACACGGCTGCAGGGCAAGAACCAAGCCAATGGCAAATGTCACATCAGAGTTAACAGAAACTTAGAGGTAGCAATGGAAATTGCTACCATCCCTGGGAGCGTTCAAGGCCAGGCTGGATGGGGTTTTTAACAACCTGGTCTAGTGGGAGGTGTCCCTGCCCATGGCAGGGGGGTTGGAACTCAATGATCTTTAAGGTCCCTTCCAGCTCTAACCATTCTATGAAATAATTTTTCAGCCTTTGCCAGCTAGGGATTCAGATTCCATTAGAAATGAAAAACCGAATCAGTCAGTAGTGACAAACAAAGCTGACTAACAGGCATATAATTCTGTAACACAGTATGTGTTACTTGCCAATAATACATTAAATCAATAGCTAAATGACTAAGTCAAAAATCAATGCAACTAACTCAGTTATTCTTACTCATACATAAACATTCCAGATGACTTAAAATACGGCACTAGATTTACCTTGTCAGGGCAGAGTTTGGGAGCAGATGAGGTCTGCACAGTTCTCGCTCTCAGAGCTTGACTTGCAAATCTGGAAAGCAAAGTGTTTGGTGACCTACAGCAAAGCCATCAGGTTCTTCCCACATAAGAAATATTGCATTTTACCATCCCAAGCTGGTTATCTAGAGATCTTTATGTGTCCCAGTAAAACAGATTTCATTTTCCTCACTCTCTTTATCAGGTGAACTGCCATCATCTTAGAAACTGAAGATCATCATTGTGCTGCACAACCATGCAGGTAAAAGAAAAAAATAAATGTCAAGGACCAAAAGTTGGTCCACATTTTGCCACAGCTGCAGAAGTTATTCAAGAACATACTTAATCCGTCAGCACTCCTAACAAAGAGAAGACATTCATATGTCCACCCAGTTCAGCAGGGCACATAATCATGTTTATGTTGAGACTAAAACCATCTTCAGCCCACTAAATAAACCATCAAGATGGCTGAACAATCAAAATGAGATGACAAACTCCTGCAAAGCACTTGTTTTAGATATTGATTCAAACATTTGTATCATTCTTTAAAAAATAAATCTATTATGCGTAACACCCTTAGGTGATTGCACATTCAAATAAGAATAGTACATGTTTAAACACATGAAGCCAAAATATGCTCATATAGTTTCAAATTCTTTTGGGAAATAAAGTTTTTAAAGCACTTTGATTACACAATGGTTGGGTTTACATTTCCTTGAGCCTTCTAGCCTTCTCATTATATCATCAGATCTTATTTTCCTTCAAAGCCTTTATATTACATTTATCAGATACAAGCCTGAAATGTTGAAGGTAGAATTACTGAAGATCTGCCAAAACTCTTTTGTCTCTGGAGAAATGTGTGCAGGGTGGAAGAAAGAGGCCAAAACCATTTCTTCAGCCTTTTTGCCCACCATGTTCACTGGAGCTTCAGCTCCAACCTTGTTGGAGAGGTTCTCCACGATGTAAAGTAGGAGCACTCCCTGAGGTGCTCTCTATTCCCCAGGCAGCTGGAAAGCCAGTAAGTGCAATCACAGGGATTTTCATGCTTGAACTTATCCTTGAGTTTTCCTGCTCAAGAATTCCAAGGTAAAACTGAGTTTATCTGGCTTTGATATGAAACCAAAACCTAGAAGTCCTCAAAGCCAGGACTAAATTAAGCAAAATTATTTGGGAATCAGAGAACTTTGCTTTACGTTGCTTAAGGTGAGATAAGAGAAAGAATTCTGCAGTAAGGAAGCAGAGTATTGAAAGGCCTTTGAAGAGTCCTGCCAGCAGATCAAGAGACATGATCCTTCTCCTATACTCAGCACTGGTGGAGTCCTGGGTCCAGTTTTGGGCTCCCCAGTACAAGGGAGATACGGACATACTAGAGAGAGTCCAGAAAAGGCCAAAGAGATGATGAAGGGATGGGAGCATCTCTCCTATGAGGAGACACTGAGAGAGCTTGTACTGTTCAGCCTGGAGAAGAGAAGGTTTGGGGGGATCTCATCATCTCATCAACGTGCTCAAATACCTGACGGGAGGATGCAAAGAGGATGGAGCCAGGCTCTTCTCAGTGATGCCCAGCAACAGGACAAGAGGTAATGGGCATAAACTGACACAGAGGTGCCTCCATCTGAAGTTGAAAAAATACTGCTTGGGTGCAAGAGTGACCAAGCACTGGCACAGGTTGCCCAGAGACATTGTGGAGTCTCCATCCTTGAAGATATTCAAAAGTCATCTGGACACGGTCCTGGGCACCTGGCTCTAGGTGGCCGTGCTTGAGCAGGGAGCATTGGAGCAGATGACCTCCAAAGGGACTTTCTAACCTCTACCATTTTGTGATTCTGTACTTACATGTTCTTATAATTTAAAACCCTAACGGCACATGAAGGGGGGGAGGAGACACACAAAATAAAGGCTACCCACTTCGCACTGTATAGAGAGGAAGAGCAGGCTCAGTGGTTGCCAGCTGGGTTTTGCCATTTTTATTACACCATTGTCTTACCTAAAACAGCAGAATTAATACTAAGTTTTTCTATCTGACGGTTTGCATGAGCAAACTTTGCATGGCTTTTACCCTTCTAACATGGTGTTGTAACTGGTCTCTCCTGTGCTGTGTAGAAATATTAGTTACTGAGGGCCACAGAAAACCTTTACAAAGCCTCAGAGTGAATTTCAGGTGTTTGTTATGACAATGACATTTTGAAAAGTGTAAAAAGGTAGTCAGAACATAGAAAGTCTCTCACAAATTAAAAGTATTATTTAATTCTGTTCTTAAAGCATCAGTTCTGGCTGTTCTCCAAGAGCAGAAAACAAGCTAGCAGTTTGTAAGAGTGGGAACCAATCTGAATAATCACAGGTGAATGTCACCTACAGTCCAAACAAATCCATTTACTACTCAATAAATGAGAGACTAATAATTGATTCTTCCCAGGAAGTGAAAATTCTGTATCTCTAGAAATCACATTAGATTTTTGCTTAGTCATAAATTCATAGTTACACCTGATTCCACTGACAAACAATTATGTAATCAAAGGAAAATATCAATCCATTTTATTAGGCATGAAAAGCATTTAATTTTATGCTGGATGCAAGGGCAGATGTAAACATCATGAAACAGTGGGTTCTTAAATATTTACTCTGAGTAAAGAATACTAGCAAGCTGTGAATACATAATTAAATCAAAGTAACAGTATGCTACCCTACTAAGCTGGAAAAAAATTTCACTCTCATCAAACATCATCTCGCATTTAAAAGACTTCCATTACATAGCATTTTCCTTGTACATTTTTTCCTTTGTGATCCCACTGTTTTCCTATTTTTATTTTAACTCAGACTGGGTTTTGTGTGACCTTAAGAAACAGAAGATTAGAAGACAAAGAACAAAGAAAATCCAGAATAATACGAAAACCTATGAAGTGTTTAGTGAGGTACCTGAAAGCTTTTAATTGATAGATCAGACATGAGTGCCATTTCCTACCTGCTAACAAATTTTTAAATTATTATTATGATTAATCACACAGAATTTAAGAAGGCTGATACATCATAAAAAAAGAAAAGACTGCAAGAGTTAATGTGTTTAGAAAAAAAGATGCCAAACAAAAACAATAAACTATTCTGATTTTTAAATTCTGACACTCAAGTTTGTATTTGCAGCTGCAGGGAATAGTGTACCAATACAAATCAACTTCACCTGTTTCACTTAAGTGCCTGTAGGAAAGCAGTGAAAACAAGAAAAGCACACATGTATCTGAAGATGCAGACTTCAGATAAGGGTTAGAAAAACTTGATATTACAGAAACCTGAATTCCTGAACTATTTTCCCAATTTACTGGAAAATAAACTTTTTCTAACCCATTAAATTTGGGGATAAACCCCCCAAAACAAAAGCAAAAACATGGGTTTGTATCGGTAAATTTTAGAACAACGAAAGATAAAGACATTAATTTTGATCTTGACAATGCTACAGTCAAGAAAACCAGCTCAATCTGAAGGAAAAAAAAAAAGGGAAAAAAGTCAGAGTTAGCACTAGATTTTCAGCTTATTTGTGCCAAATGAGAATCTCAATCATATACTTGTGCAAACACTGCGTACAGGTATTGCTTTACTGCCATGGTGCTCTGTAAGAGTAATAAACACCTCTTCTTGAAACTCTTAATTATAGATGCCAAACTATAAATCACTAGCTTATTGCAGCATCAGAAGCTTCAAGATGTGCTCCATCATGTCTACATCCCAAGAAAGAAATTAATCCCTCTGTTTTCTTTAGCAGAAGGCATAGATTTATTACAGTTATTTATGAGCACGATACCATTGCAAGAATCAATTAGGGCCATGTTTGTCTTGAATATTGCTTTCATCTATTCTTCTGCCATTGCTCAGACCGTTTTGCACTGATACCATTTGATACCCATTTGATGCAAGCATTAAACAATAATGTATGGTGCAAGGTAGCAGAGAAACAAGTACTGTATCTTCATACAGAGTGAGTCCCATGGGATAATTGCTCACATGAAGAAGAGTCCTATTCATGAACTTCCATGAACTACAAAAATTTCACAATGTAATCCAGGCATATAAGATTATATTAAATGCTCACTGAATAGCATCAACTACTTACATATATGTGTGCGTGTGTCTGTCTGCATGTATGCTCCAATGTTTTTTTGTCCAAATCACAAGCTATTGTAATCTATGCAGAAGTGGTTCAGATGTTACAAACAAGCCTGAAAAACATTCGGAAAATTAACAGCCTCAAACAAACAGGGACAATCAGAATTTGACAGGAAAACAAAAAAAAAGAGAGTTAAAATCAATTTAAATCCTGGAGTGCTGAATAAGTGTTTCCCACAAATACTGTATTTCACTATTCTCTCAGCTCACCCATATTGTTTTACAATGTAAAGGTCAGGCCAGCAAGCCTGAACTCTTTAATGGAAGGAAAATCTGGCTGGGTTGTGGGGGACACTCTGCCAGGAAGAAGAGCATGTGGACATATCAGCCATTTGTGTATCATAAGGTGCTATATCCACAGCAGGACTAAATTATACATCAGGAACAAACTTCCTTGAGCATCATTACTGTGATCACTAACCTGAGGCTATATGCTGTTACTGATGATATAAACATAGACCTTAATAGTCCTGCCAAGCAGAAAGAGTCCAAGTTCTAGACTAAGCTTATGCATATTAAAAAGGCAATGCAAAATGCTTTGTTTCGTATCAGAAAGGCCTTTAATACAAAAAAAAAAATATTTGGGGGATGTTTTGTCCCACTTTTTCAGAGAGTTTTAATTGCCAATTATGTGCATTGTCATTCCCAATAGCACAGAGTTCTGGGTGTGTGATAGGCCATAAGACCTGCAAACAGAAGTATGGATGTATTCTGGCATGTTGGCATTTCAATCAAAAAAATCCTGCTACTTGACACAAAAAAGAATCCACAAGTATTACATATTCAAACAAAGTTCTCATAACACAAGACTACTGAGAAAAGCAACTAACAATAACTCAACAAACAAACTAACCAAAAACCTTCCAGTCTGTAACATGATGCATATTCTCACAAGAAAGTCAGTATCATTATTGGTAGCAGAGGATCTTCACTGAAAAGAATCAGTAATATTATGCAATTTAGGAAATGAACCCTCCATAAGGTTCCAGGAAGTGTTTGTAATTTCTCATACATTTTATGAAGAAATAAACTCTTGATTTAAGTGAGTTTATAGCCACACAAATTAAATTATAAGCTGTAAATTAAGTCTTACTGCAATAGATCAGGTATTTCTAATATGTTGATGTCTTAAATCCAAGGCTGACGAAAAAAACTAAAACCAATTACAACAGTAGTAGCACTTAACCTATCTTCCCCATCTCTCAGAGAAGCAGAATCCACTGGGTAGCTCAAAGGATAAATATTCACAGCGCTGCTCTAGCTGCCTTCAGTTACAACAGGCTTGTGTGACCAGTTAAGGCTTGCCCCATGCTGTATGAGGGCAGCAGCAGACTCACTCTCTTCATTCCGCACACCCTCTGCCCCTTTTAAGATTAGTGCTACAGAAAGCAGGAACGCCTTTGTGTTGATCCTTGCAGTAAGGCAATGAAGGCTGGGGTGCATCCAAAGCCCTACACAATCTGCAAAAGTTGTCACTAGCTCACCCAGCACGTTAAACCCTGTGTAAACAGCCAGCATACTACAAAGTTGTTTTAAGTTTCCTCGAATTCTCTGCACAATTGATCCATAATCATCTGAGTGCCCACTGAAGCTTAGTATCCTACTTTTTCCTCCATTAATTGCCAATTGCCTGTTCAGTTCCATAACCTGCGTTTCAGCCACCATTGTGCTCAGTGGAAAAAGCTGTTTGCAGCACCTGGCTACTCTAGAAACAGTAATGTGCAATCACAGGCAGTGTGCTGCTTCTGAGTTTCATTCCTTTGAGAGGTATCCTTGTTGTTTTCATTCAACCCTTGGGGGAAATATATAAATGGAGTTTAAATTGAGCCCTTGTCATAGGTTCCCGAATGTCTGTAGGAGGTAGCAGCAGAGCTCAAAAACGTACTTGAAACACGATTGCTGAACTCACTACAGTTAAAACCCTACGTGCAAGTGCTAGCATAAAATCACAAAAACCATCATCAAACTTGGAAATAATGGGCAAATCAGCTGGCAAACTTGCTAAAGAAGCCACAAATGGGAAGGCCAAAAAGCCAACTACCTACTCCAAAGAGTAGTAAGGCCAAATACAGAGGTGGGTCAATGTGGAGAAACATATGACTGCCACCACCACCAGTGTCTGTGGTTCATTAATTAGTTTCTAGGACTACTTAGTTAATTCAAATTCTGAGACTGCCAAATACCTTTTCTTTAGAAGGCAAGAAAAATACTAGATGCAAGTTAGTAATTTAAGTTCTGATAAAGAGCATAGCCAGGTAGGGAAAAAAAATAGTCCTTTTAATTCATATTTAATCGCAATTAAATTGCAAGGAACAAAACATGGCCGTACAATCCTCTTAGTGGTGATCTGGGAAAGAAACTATTGAGGTAAGTGAAAGATCTTTCCAAACTAAAACCTTACTTGAAACATTTAAACTAACTGTGTTCTAAAGACAAAAAAATAGTGCAAAAAATATGTCTGTAAATGACAGTTTCAAGGAGTGTTTTAATCCCCCTTCCATTGCCATTTCTTCCCCAAAATCAGTAAGCTGTGTAGCCTTTGGGGTGCAGGTTTTATTTGTTTTCAACAAAAAAAAGGTCTAGTAACTATTAATTCCTCTCAAATAAGAGGTTTCAAGACACAGAGGTGTGTGCTGTTCTCTTTTCTTTATAGAGAGGCCTAAACAAAGACTGGCCAGGATGTACTACGATGAATGTTGTTCTTTGAACTATTTGAACTCAAATTACTTCAAGTAAAACTTTCATGTTAATTTAAACAAATAAACACAGCACCCTAGCACGCTGCTGATAATGAGAAAATCAACAAAGCTTAGTCTAAAAAAAAAAAAGTAATTGATTCAGAGGTTTTTTTGGTCATTTAGAAAGTGCATTGGTGCCTTTTATCTTCCCTACCAATTGGCAGTGATCTGCAAGATAATGAACCCAACTGAAAAACAGGCTTATTTATTTCTTGACTAGCAAATGCATGGTTGTCTTGAGCTCACACAAAAATATTTCTCAAAGGAAACCCCATTAAACTGGAACATATATTAGTTGCTCTTATATTGTTTCTAGCAGAACTGCAACAAGAAATTCTGAGTTTAATTAAGCTTAAAAATACAACACTGTCTCTAAACCAGTGTACTTCTCATGCTTCCTTTCTCCATCTCTCACAGCTTGATTTTTAAGGCTCAGAAAATCCTTTGCTCAGAGAACACAGACAACGTGTAAATTACTGCTAATTTTTAGTGATGTTATCTACAACTGCTCTCAAAAGACGCTGAGTACTTTTTGCAAGGAAGAGGTATATTTCGTTGTTTAACCCTATTGATAGAGAGGGCCAGCATCCGGCGCTGCACAGATGCCAGATTGCGGCTGTCCCTCTTACCCCACAACAATTCCTTGGTACCACTAAGCAGAAAGATTTTAGGCTACCATCCAACCATCCAGCAAAGTGCATGCATGGAACTTCTGAAAATGAGTAGCACCATTAACGTTTAGCAGACAAGCCTGTGTGCTTAGGCATGAGCGTGCATATGTTGTAAAAATCAGATCACTAGTTTACTACTGTCATTTAAAAGTGTGTAAGCACCCTCACATTGCAAACAAACAAAAAAAAAAACCCCAAACAAACCCAAAACCATAACAAACCACAAAACCCAACCAAAACCCCACCATAGTAGTGAACATATTAGTGGCACTTATTTAGAAAAAGACAGTAGACTTCAGTACCAATGAAATTAATGTACCCGTTCACCTTCCTCAAGAATTCTTGTCAGTCTTTTTCTTCCAGAAACAGAATTAAGTTCAGTGTCTCAATGCAGGGTTCATTCTCCTTGAAAATGCACACATAAGCTACACCCATTATTTCAACATTGCTCTACTTGCACATGCACAGAATTACTTACTATAAGAAAGAATGACAGAACACGAGCAAGAAAACCTGCTGCGCTGCACACGCGGCACAATTTATTGCTTGACTGTTCATTCACTGGAAAGATGCTTTTTGAGCATGTTTATTGTTATCTCTTTCTTTTCATCCATTCATGCATGCACTGGTATCAGAGGAGTTACAAGAGAGGCTTGAAGTCTCAGAGGAAATCAGTTTGATGTCTTTTTCCTCAGAGAACCTTGAAAGCAGAGGTGGTGGGAACCGCTGCTTGAGCAATTACTCCCAGGTTTGCGCTGCAGCAAGAGACTCAGAGAAACCTGCAGCAGAAAGCACAATGACAGTAGATCCTCCACAGACACTTCTCTGACAACAGGATGCTCAAGTGAATTAATAAAACACAAATTATGTTTTAGAAGTCCTAGAGCGAAAATGATTAGCAGGTGGGAGAATATTCTCTAAATTAATTATTACAGGTTTGCTCTACCCTTCTGCTCTCCCAAAAGTTTTCTTTTAGCCACTGTTGAGGAAGAAAAAATTAAAAAACACTTCTCAAAGACAGCCTGCTGAAAAAGAGTTGGACTGTAGTCAAACCATTTCTCCCATGACCACCACTCTAACGCACATCTAATTATTTTCATTTTCCTATTACCAGAAATTGTGTTATTTTCTGGAACAAATGCTGTGCAGGAATAGAAATTCTGCCTTTTGCTGCCACCTTTCAAGACATTTGACTTGTGCCCTAGATATCACGGGACAGGTTTATTAAAAGAGAGAGCAGTAAGTTAGCTCAAAGAGTTTGCTACCACAATTTAACAGGTATTACAGTAAAATCTGAACAAAGTTACTCTAGCACAGGGGACAAGTACTGCATAATACACCATTGGTGATGCATGAACAAGACGTTAAGTATAAGATCAGAAATTCTAGATTCTGGATAAAGGATTTTTGCCTTAAATTGTTTAAAACTTACCTAGCTCACACCAGACTTTCATTTCAAGTTTGTGCAAGCTGGTTATAAAGTCCCAAAAGGGAAGGAATAAAATCAAGAAGCAGCAATGCAGTTTATGCAGGTCTGACAGAAACAAGTAGAAAGTAAGTATTTATGGGCTCTAAGTATTTATGGGCTCTAAGTATTACAGGCTCTAACATAAGTATTTATGGGCTCTACAATAAATACTTCCAGGCTCTAAGATCAGGTCAGACTCAGACTAAAATTCAGCCCAAAGCCAGGTTTTTGCAGCCCAGTTCTGCACTTCCAAAGCCAGATTATATCAGTGGGAGCAGCTGACAGAGCCTCACCTACAGCTTTATAAACAGCATTTCTGCAGTCCTCTTTCACCTCTGACGAACTCCTACCATACTGACAAACAATCTTCAGAGCTACCTCTCTGTCTGCTTCCATATACTTTTCACTCACACGGTTCTCTTGCATTTGAGCAGTGCTCAAGGGCTCTAAACCCAGCAGAAAATCGCAGTGAGTACTTTATGAGGCTGCAGGAGGTAAGGACTCAGGACAGGCAAGTCCATTGAGTGATTATTTTCCATTTAACTCCAGTAGGCAACCTTAGCTACATGTTGAGCCATGGCAGTTACTTTTGAAGCAAACGCCTTCTCGAATGAACACACCTGTACTTTCAAAACAGCCTTGCCTTTTGTTTTAATGATCTTTTAACAGAATAAAACCCACCATACCCTGAAGAAAATTCTTTCTGCTTTCAAAAATTACTTCCAACCATAATGATTTGACAAGAATTGTAACTCACTATTACAGCTACAGCATACAAACCATCCCATATATATTCTTTCCATTCATGTTTTAAACTATTACCAACTTCTCTATAGGTGCCTTCAAACTTACTGCCAGCTTTCATGCTTTCTGATACTAAAAGAAAATTCACAAGACAAATATGAAAAATAACTTCATCTTGCTCTTAAGTCTAAATCCACTCTTCTCTTCACAGTTCCGCTAAGGGGACATTGCAGCAGGTCAGGACTTTTGTGAGGTCTTTTAACTTATAAAAAGTGCAATTCTACATTCCTACAAGAAAAACCATCTTACTAGATCAATACAGTTTTCTCAAATAGCCTACAGGATGTGGGCTTTTCATTTTGGCTTTCACTTTTGAAGTCCAACTTCGACAATTTTGACAAATTCTCCCCAAGAAATTCCATGTCTGACCTCTCACGAAAGCCCGTGACAAATTTGCATTTTGAGACTTTGGAATTAACTAATGACATGAATGTTACATTTCTGTCACCTTTACATCTCCAGCATCAAGTTAATTGCCACTCAGAATGGCTTTACTTTTAATTCATTTTACTCTGAAAAAAGCAAGCCAAGCCAACAGAAATTGAAATGGTCAAGTTCACAGAAAAGAACCACGCTCATGTCTAAACAGCCAGCATATTGCTGGGCACATAGAATATTTTTAAGTTATAGAAATTTCAAATAAAATCATGTAACATAGGCCTTCACCTGATATAGAAACTAACAGAATACAGACATTTCACAGAATGACTGTACTGATCAAGTTTTTCAAACAAACCTGGAAAGTTTTACCACTTCCCAAAGCTTAAAAATATGGATTTCCCAATCACTGGGAGGGGAAAAGTAACCAAAGTTCTCCACGCTCTCATTAAAAAGTATGAGAAACACAAGCAAAACAATAAATGGTAACTGCACTATATTGGGAACAAAACTTTACATAAAACAGAAAGTCTGTAAGAAAATCTAGGCTTGATATTTTCCCCATTTAAAAAAATCAAAGTTATTTCCATTTTTCTATGAGTAAAGCTTAGTGTTTTCAAGATGTTTGTTTCCCAGCCCCACTTTGTTAATTACCTTACCTAGTAATGCTGAAGGAAACAACTGCAGCTTATATAGTATCAGCTGTGACTGGACCATGTTGTTTACAGAACCTAACTCAGAATCACAGAATATCAGGGATTGGATGGGACCTTGAAAGATCATCTAGTCCAATCCCCCTGCCAGAGCAGAAACACCTACATCAGGTCACACAGGAAGGCATGAGGCATTCTCAGTAAGGAAGTTGCAAGTACCATGGCATTGCAGAGCCTGATTTTAGTAATTTTTATTTTTTTTTTTAAATCCCACAATCATAATTTGTGAGGTTTCACATCAGCTCTTCTGTAAACTACAAATTAGCCTTCATGCATGATCAAATACTATTAACAATCAAGAATAAAAGCAAGCACATGAACAAGCAGCTCCCTGCACAGAACACGCTTTGAAATGTGCTATAACCACAGATTAAAAGAAGTAACGAACACCAAATTAGGAAGGGTGAAAATCTTTTCTATTCCAGTGTTTTAATTAGGGAAGGAGTTGAGGGAAGGAGGGCGTATTGGGAAAGAGGAATGGTTTTAACGTTCCAAGTTTTAATGGAGTCCATAGCTGAGAAATGCCAGACGCGGGAATAGTCCAGAATTGGGGTTACACATAAAAAGTTTATGTGAAACTTCAGGAGGTGGGGTTTTTTTTGTTTGTTTGTTTCTTTAGTGAGTCACTGAGTCAAGGCCAGGAATTAATCAGCTTTAAAAAGTGAATTTTGTATTTGCTAAGGAGAACAGAAAGTTTTCTTATCCTTCCCTAGGTAAGCAGGGAAATACAAGCACTAAGTGCCTTGTCTCACTCACAGTGTACTCACCCACCCCTCTGCTACCCAACAACACAAACAATACATGAAAGGTAATAATTGTAGCATGTAGTTCTCAAATTCTCAATCCCTGTCAAATTGTATCAGAAGAAGAAAAGATTGAAATTATGTTCCAAATTTTAAAGAGTCTTCCAAGCAAGTTCCAGGAAATACAGAAAAACAAACAACTGACATCTGTAGTTCTTCAGAACAGCAGAATTAGACATAGAATCAGCATGACCCACCAAAGAAAAACTTCCCATGGTTTAAAGAGCTAACAATAAATAATCAGTAACTGTTAAATGACAGAAAAGTAGACATTTGTCTGCCTCATCTAATACCTCAGTGGAGGGAAATACACTGCAGTTCCACATATTCACAAGCAATCTAAGAAAAAAAGAAAAGATACAGGAAGTGGTACGACAAAGTTTGCTAGCAATATTAGCTTGAATCAAGAGAGTAAAGGAAGAGCCAATAGGAGGCAGTTCCAAAAGAACTCATCTTGTTATGTGCACAAGCAGTAAAACAGCTGATATGAACTAACACAATGATCCAATCATTTAGGCTGGAAGGTATCTCTGGAGATCATCCAAGCCTGCACGCTTACAACAAGATCAACTAGATCAGGACGATCGGGAACTTCCCCACTTTAGTTTGGAGTATCTTGAAGAACCGCAATTTCACAACAACTCTGGGAAACCTGTTCCACAGTTTAGAAAAAAAGAAAAAAAAAAAAAAAGTATCTTACATTGATTTGAGAATCCCTGTATTTCAGTTTGTGGCTGTTGTTTCCCCTCACAAGCACTGCACACCAAGAACTGGTTCTGCGTCTATCTTCTCTCCATCCTCCTGTTAGATAGCTGAAGACAGAAAATAAGGTATCCCTCATGAGACTTTGCTTTTGCCAGCTGAACTAGTCTTGTTCTCTTAGTGTCCTTCCGTGTAACATCATGTGCTCCAGCCTCCAAGCATCTTCATGGTCTTTTCGGGACTTGCTTTAGTATGTCAATGGACACAGTACTTCAGAGGCAGTCTCACATGTGCTAAACTTCCATTAATTTGCTGGCCATGGTCTTTGATTCAAGATCAAATCACTGGAACATGGAAGACTGCTTGGCAAAAGTTGTGAGCTCCCCAGTTCAAGAGAGACAGGGAAATATTGGAGCGAGTCCAGCATACAGCAACAAAGATGATTAAGGGATTGGAGCATCTCCTTTACGAGGAACGACTGAGAGAGCTGGGACTCTTTAGCCTGGAGAAGAGAAGGCTGAGGGGAGACCTTATTAGTGCTTACAAGTATCTGAAGGGTGGGTTGAAGGAGGATGGTTCCCAGTGACAGGACGAGGGACAACAGGCACAAGCTGAAACACAGGAAGTTTCATTCAAAGATGAGGAAAAACTTCTTTCTGATGAGGGTGACAGAGCCCTGGAACAGGCTGCCCAGGGAAGGTGGGGAGTCCCCTTCTCTGGAGACATTCAAGACCAACCTGGCTGCAGTCCTGAGTACTGTGGTTTAGACAATCCTGCTTTGGCAGGGGAGTTGGACTAGATGATCTTTAGAGGTCGCTTCCAACTCTGACAATTCCATGATTGCATTAAAAATTATCCTCATGTACTTGCTTCAGACTTAAAAATCTTATCATCTGCTATGAACAGTCTCAGACAGAGAAAGGGACAGATGAAAGTCTGGTTTCAGCTGCCACACTGTTCCTCTTACAAGTAGGTATGTCAGAGGTATCTTATGTAAGATCTTAAATACAGGTCAATCTGACAGTTCACAAACACAGAAATGCTAAACATTTAGTGAAAAGAAGTGGCTGTGAAAGAAAGGTCTAAAACCAGAAAAAAAAAAACCAGTCCTATGATGAAGTGATGGGACAGAGAGACCCTTTCAGCGCTGGAATAGTAAGAGAGAAGGAAACTAGGAAAGAAGGATGGGAGAATCACCAAACAAGGGAAAGAAAACTTCACATCAGACTAAAAACACAGTAGAGCTTTCCTTGAGCTCTCGCATTTCTTAACTGAAATTGCAACAGTCCTGATGCAAACCCCTATTTGCATCCAAGAAAGCAACCAAGAAAGATAGGAAAAGCTGTTACACCTCAGAGATACGAGACTGGGAAATGGTACTCTCAGGATAGAGATGTACAGAAAGCTGAGGAAAGAGAGGGAAATCAAGAAGGAGGGAAAGCAGCACTATGAGGATCATCATAGCATTTCTCTTTGTTCTGTAGGTTCATGAGAAACGTGTTCTCATTTTTCATGGGCTGGGGCTCCAGTGAACTTCCAGTTCACCTTAAAGCCTTCAAATACTTCTAGAAATGGCTGCAAAGAGAATAATACAACATAGACAAGCAGCTGTTTGAAGCCCTCATTCTATGAGCAGTACAGATCATTGCTGTTATTTAAATCTGAAAAGTAATTTAGCAGACACAACATCAATACCTTCGATAACAATATGAAGCCAATAATACAGTGATATAGCACTTCATTTTCCTGATGCCTTGAGACATAAAACTTTTTTGCACTCTTCATCAATATAATCTACATTGCCCTAAGTAATGATATATCAGTGCCACCTTACATCTTTTATATGCAAATTATTATATTCTCTTAATTAGGAAAATTTAGAGTTAATGATGGGAAGTCATGTTGTATTAATAATGAACATGCTCAGAAATCGTGACTTCTAGAATTAGACCACCACATTTTGAGACTACAGTTCTTCTTTGCACTGGAAGAATGTGAGTCTTAAACTATAACAATGTGAGTCTTAAACTATAACAATTCTATTTTAATTTGTTTGCTTTGCTAAGGAGGTAACTTCAGGGAGACCTTCACTTCTTGCTGATACTTAGCAACAAGTGTTGTTTGTTAGATATCAAAGCTTCTGTATTGGTGGTATAAATGAGCAGAATAATATTATCAGAAATTGAAAGAACTGAAAAAAAAAACAAAACAAAAAAACAAAACCCAGTCCCTACTAAAAATACTGAAGGAAACTCCATTTGCATATAGTAAGATAACACAGGGACACATTTTGATATTGAGAACAAACTTCTAATTCTGCAGGAAGATTCTGCTGAAACAATAACATCTGACAGAAAAGGTCAGAGTTAATGAAATAATAAGGCCTCAAGATGGAAATAATAAATAATATACAGATTCATACCTTATTATGCATTTTTGTACAATAAGGTACTTTGTAGTGTCATAATCAATCCTCCTACATGAGAAAGTCATAAGCTATCAATCTGGAATCAAAATGACAGATTGTGATTTATTTTAAGAATATTCAGATGTCAGCTACATAAGTGTTCTGGGAAATAATAGTCTAAAACATCCCTCAGCTAAAGTATTAATGCTGAGGTGAAAGTAATAGAAGTCATTCTGGAAAGGTGAGTAACTGCCATAAAGAGGAAGAGGATTTACATAACAGTCTTTAATCATTGCAGTTACTTCTAATATATTTGCATTCTAAAAGACTTCACACACACACAAAAAAACCCAGGACAGAAACGTGACTTTTATCAATGAGCATTTCCACAAGTTTACTTTTTCTCCTTACAACAGGAGAATACATCTGCCACCTGCCCCTGTCAATGTACCACTCCTGCAACTTGGTTTAAACCCCACAACATATTCATTACTAAGAGAACCTGTCTCGATACAAAGACTTAACTCCCTGACTCTGCTAAAACACTCATTTTAATTGGTTAGACATATTGGCAATGGAAATAGAGGAAACTTGTAACAAATACAAGCAGTAACAAAAAATTAGTTGCAGTATGTCTTGTACATTGTACTAGACACAGATGATGTCATCGATTATTTTTCCCCCTCAAAGTCAGACATCTTAGAATTAATTCATCTTACTGGGGTAGTTTTTAGCAGCTGAACTATTTGAAAGCCTTAATTAAATTGATCTGCTTATAGCAAAGTATTTCTCTATTCTGACCGCCCACACTCTATGGCTCTGTATTCTACAGATTTTCAAAATGTCATAAATACGTGCTTGACAATGGCTTTTTTTGGATGGGTGAGGGAGCAATTATTTTAGTCATTTTATTGTAAGGCACCTTGCAAAAACTCACAGGCAGGGTTGAAAAATGCTAAATGAAACTCTAATATAAACTTCTTTCTCGACATCTCAGAAAACCGTAAATTTAAAAGAGTGGCAACGACCAAACCGCTTTACCAAGCTACCCATTTGAAAGTTTATCATAACTCAGTGTTTTATGTGAAGTCACCAGATCACCTTGAAGGTATCAGCATCAAAAGCACAGGAACAGTGACATAGGAAGAGTCAGCCTACAAGAGAGCCTGGCCACTTGGCAGAGTGATTGGCTCTAACTATGCTGTTACTGGAGCCCTGAACAAGTTGCTTTCCGTAACCATGCCTTACTGTGTCCTCAGGAGTTTACTTCTGATCAGCTTCTATAAAATCATTTCCAGTCATCTCTGATTTTAACCTTCTTCTCAAGGGGATCCTTTCCTCCCAGGGTTCTCAGAACAGAGATGAATTACAGGCAAAGAGCAAAACAAGAGATTACTGGTGTTTGATGTGTGAGATAACAGTATGTGCACTATTGTCTTGGAGGTAAACATTACAAAACACAGCTACTTACAGAAATAAAATCTTCCAAGAATTGGAAACGGGATATTATTACTTTAAATTAAGAAGCCAGCTCCTTTTCCCCTCTCCTTTTTTTTTTTCCAGATGGGGAAAAGACAACAAAGGATGCTGAGGAAGACAGACTACGCATTCACATACTAAAGAAACACAAAGACTACATAAGAGACTTACATTATTAGATGACCCCCCTTTACAGCAGTCATTTTGACTGACAGATGATTATATTTCCATTGAGTCATCCTCCCACCTCTGATGCAATTTTTTTTCTTCTCCCCAACCTGCAAATACGTCTTTTTCCCCGTTGGCCAAAACCAGTCTGCTTTGTGCTGCAGTTTTATCTTTATTGCCATGTGCTATGGTGCCTGACAATGGGGTTCTGGGACAGTAGCATTAAAAACACTTCACATAGCACAGATAATTATGACTTTGCATGAGTCTGCATTGTCCATATCTACCCATTTATTCAAACACGTACTAAAACCAGTAGGATGCACTAAAGAGATCCAACGGAGTCTACAATGAGAATGTTGTCCTGCATCCATCCCCCAGAAGGAACATCTACTGCTGTGAACAACTCAAAGTATTTAAATGCCATCAGCGTGTAAGAAAATGGAAAATTATATGTCAGTGTACATCACAGACTCAAGTGCATTTTCCAGCTGCTAAAATAAATTACTCTCACATGCACGACAGAACATTTGAAACAAATCACATCACGTAAATGCCCGATTAAAACCATCTCCATTGAGTGTAGTATACAGCATGCAACAAGTCCCTAACACTGGAATATCAAATGTGTCATTTTTCGGGAAGCGTTGTGGTCAAAGCATTACCATAATTTCCTAATAATAGAAACCATTATTATTATTGTTATTAAGCTGTTCAGCAACCACAGCATTTTCCGCAGCACCGTAATGAACTATCCCATTTCCACCTTATTAGAAGTTTGCTGTTATGAGGCACATCTGGTTTCTTGTCTCAGAAAAGCATGAATTTCTTGCCATCTGGCAGAACCACCATTCAGCTGTCACTGGGGCATTGCATACCACATAAGTTCCATTTACTTATTGTAAACAACATTCAATTGCCATATTATTGGGCTTCAACAAAAGCTGAACTATCCTTGTCCATCAAGTATTAGAAATATTGTAGTTGTGTAACATTACAGTTGTGTTCCATTTAACATCACACACATAATAGACTGGCTCTTGGCTACTTTCAGATGCTGAACATCAATTCCAGAAACAATGTAGCTTGTAGATTTTTTTTATTGTTATTTTTTTTAATCAGGACTGTCTGATAACTGAAAATACTTACAGTTTTTCAGCCTGCTTTTTAAAAAACAAACAAAAAATGAAATAATTTAACCTTTTTGTGTGTTGTGCAGAATAATTCAGAAAAATTCCCAAGCTAGCACCGTGCTTCAAGTTCCAGAACTGCATCAATGCAGTCCTGTATGAACACACTAACTCTGTGTTGCCATAGCTATACTGTTCTTTGAACCTGCACATGGACCTACAAATGTCTTTGAACAGCAGAGTTTCATTATCTATCTCAAAGTCACCTTTTTCATCCTGAAAACAGTAGCGCATGACATGGTGCTAACCCATCTTCAGTCAGCTGTCTTTCTCCACTGCACTGTTACAACACAGAAACAGTGAGTAAAGAACACACTTATGGTGAAAGACACAGAACAGAGTTATTCTTATTAAATATCTGCATACATCTTGCCCCACACTTTTAGATTTTTGCACAAGCAAGAAACAGAACAACTGCACAGAAGCACTTACCTCGGACTCTGGCATTCCTTAGGATACTGCTCCATCTCACAAAGACCTTTCTGGGGTATTTGGCGGGTTTTTTTACTAACTGACAGTTAAATAAATGCAGTCAAGTAAGAACACACTGAATTGGGGTTTTTTTAGTTTCTAAAGCCTGGCACTTTAGAAGCTTCTACCTATTACTTCATCATAAGAATGAAGAAATGGTGGTAGATTATTCTAAGATGCTGCCATTTGTACCAGCAGCCTTCTAACTCTCAACAGGTAACAGAAATCCCAGGTCAACGTTTAGGTATAAAAGAAAAAATGTCATTGCTTCTTACACAAAATGACTTTTCAACAGTGACACTAATAGTACCTCAGTAAGGTACAACAGGGTTTGTGAATTACCTGGGAAAAACACAAAACAGAACAAAAATGCAATTGCTCTTTTAAACGGGATGACACACCTGTTTTTAAAAGCACTGACAATAGTGAGATGTATGAGTTAGTTATGATCTTCAAAGTCTCCTCCAATATCCACTGTAACATCTCTTTTCCACGCGAGAGCTTTGGATACGGGGGATAATGTTGCTTGGCTGGTGGGTGGGAGCTGGTGACCCATTTCCTGCTTTAGTCCCAAATAAACTTTTACCAGGCAGGAATGGGAAATTCAGCATAAACCACTAGCTCAATATAGCAGGTCTTCAATAATGCATTGCAGACACTTTTTAGTTTTCCTGTGATTTGTAAGCCCTCAAGATGCATACTCACACGCCTGCTTTCACCACCATGCAGTCACACACCCGGGCAGGGGGAACAGCGAGGAATTACATCGTCAAAGCTTGCACTGCCAAAGGCATAACACAAATTAGCAGATCCTCCAAACCCTATAATAAAAATAACACTTAGGATTACTCACTGAAATTTTTGCCTCTTGAAGTCTTTAGATAAAACAGAATATTTTGTAAATTTATCCAACTTCATGCTGTGCAGAAAACTGAGCAGTTCTAAGAGAGCACCAGACAAAAGTCATTGTTATGATATCAAAGATAAAGATAGAAGAGATTTGCAGAGCACGGGCAGTGAAGAGTTTAAAATCTATAGGAGCTGTTGATTCTTGGTTCATTGATCAAAGATCTGCTGGTATAAAAAAACACTTCAAAGCAATCTCTTGCTTGAGCTTAGATGAGCAATTAAGTTTCAACCGTACAAACTAACTAAAAGGAAGTGATAACCATTTTTTTATGCAAACCTTAGCAGCAAAGTCCAACTCTGATGCCTTTGCACGTTTTACAGTGGAACCATCCTGACTCTTCCACCCAAAGAAAGTGATTTCTTACATTCTATAGAAATTAATGCAGCAGGAAGCACTGGGGTTCATCCAGGCATAATGCAAACAGGGAGCCTGGAACAGAATTCCCTCCAGAGACTGGAACTGCAGGATGGTAACCAGAATGCTACTGACAAAACATCATCCAAGACATCAGAAGCCCAAAGGTCACAATGAGCATGAACTAGAACTGCACACTCAGTAACTAGCTCTTCAAGGAGTGACTCCAGGGCAGTGATCAACATGCCCATATAATCAAATGAATCCTGACCTACAAACTGAAGATTGCTCATCAGTGTAACCACATGGGGAGAGAAGTTACTAGGAAAGGATATTTGTGTGACCATCCCTAGGATTTACTGCCACAGTTTCAAGATAATGCTGGCTGGAAGGGGAGAAAGGGAAAGGATGTGAGCCTTTCTCTCAGCCCAGCAAAACTGGCCCTAGCTACTTTTAGAATTCTTTTCAGGCATCCATTTCCAATTGTCAGCCTTCACGTCTCAGAAGAAAATTGGGGTTTTTGACAGAGACCTTACAAAATTATCTTTCTCACAGTAACCTGATTAGAAACCAATACAAAAGAGATGCATTTTACCATTCTGCATTTACCAAGACTGCAGGTGCTTGAACAAAAGAACAGTGCTTCCTATGTAATACTGGAAAGACAGAGAAAGATATTTTTCCTATGAGCACAAGAATAAGCCTTCTCAAAGGCAATGAATACAATGTGAATATAAAAAACAAGTTATGTATTGACAGAACTTTAGACTTTCCAAGTGTACGTTCCTTATTGCATAAGTCCTGCTGGGATCAAACCCTTTCCCACAGCTGTGCTTCTGTCAGCGTTCTCTCTGAATAACATCTGGGACTGGGGAAGAAACAGGTGGTGATTTTATTCCCAAAAAGCCAAAATAGATGCATGCACAGACTCTCAAAAGGGAGATTTTGTAGTAGAGAGTACCTTTCAAGTCAATGATTAAAATCCAGTCAAAGAAATTCCACACGGCCTTCTTTCGTTACCAGGTAACATATGCTTTCCTATAGTTACTTCCAGGCAGCAGGATAAGATCAGCCACACAAATGATAAGCAGGTAACACAGATATAAACCGCTTGCGTGTCAAAACCTGTTTATCCCCCACAGTTAACTGAAGACTGTAGCCAAACTACAGGTTTATGCTACTGCAGGATGGAATTTCTGAAGGATGATGCTGCTAAATTGCCGTATCACCTCAGTATCTCTAGAGGTAGCAAAGCTGAAAGGACACAACTGCTGAGCTACCTGTGTATGCCTGGAGGTGACACTCAGGGTCAAGTTGCTGACAAACCTTAGCGCCATCCACGCTGCACCATCCTTGATGTACTTAAAGCATCTCTGCCTGGAGGAACAGCTTTTCACTTAAAATGCAAACTAGGAAAAGCATCCCCCGTAATATCAACAGGAGTTTTTTAAACCCAATTAATAAGACTAACCAATTGCAGAGCAAATTACAAAACTCCTTTCAGTTTAAACTAACTCATTAAACTCCGTTACATGTTAATGTTCTTTTGGCTGAATGATTAGTATGCAATTTCTTCTACTGAATCTGTAAGCTCCCAACAGAAGTTAAGCGAAACATTTTCACAAAAGACCATCTCCTCACTCCCCATTTTACAGCCTGAAAATTCTACCAGCTGAGCCAAATCTCACATGCCTGAGTGACTTCTCTTGCTGTCTGTCACAAAGTTATAGGAGTGCAATGTGAAAATAAGCATTAGTGCAAGTGGCAGGGAAAAGTGCTGGGTTTTGATTTA
Source organism: Nycticryphes semicollaris (assembly GCA_013400055.1). Taxonomy (NCBI): domain Eukaryota; kingdom Metazoa; phylum Chordata; class Aves; order Charadriiformes; family Rostratulidae; genus Nycticryphes; species Nycticryphes semicollaris. The sequence goes on from VXBJ01006142.1 coordinate 231,382, forward strand.
TGTCCCTTACAGAACAGAGGGCTAGAAAGTTCACTAAGTCCCTGTTGCCAGATTGCAGCTACCACACATATTAACTTCATGCTTCAGTTCACATTTTCCTTACAAATGGCTGAAACCTGTTCTATAAACTCTCCAACTCTGCGAGTGGGAAGCAGATGCTACCAGTGTGACAAATTCTGCATAAACTTTGCTGGTTTACAAGTTTAGATTGTACTGGAATCTTCTGTCTCAGTTGCTTCAGTGCACTGGGCAGCTACTGGTGTTTTCGGCAAGGACATGGGGAATCGCCCTGCACCTTTGTAAGATATTCAGTTCCACACTTGTGGGAAGAGATCAAATAAGATTTATTGTAGTTACTATGTGGCCAGACCATTTGCCTGACACTGATGAAGCTAAAAAAGGTCCTGGCAGCTCCCAGCAGCAAACCTGCCAAATACTCAGCAGATAAATGAACGCTGGGCATTCCCCTGATCCCTTCTACAGATACCACTTGGATTAAGGTAAGACAGAAGCAGTATCCAATGTAAAAAAGTGTGGGTGAGAAGAAACGGATAAAGAAGGAAAAGCAAGAGGAAGAAAGAGAAGAAATTAGTTTTTCAGAGTAGAATCCCGGAGGAACAAGTGGCTGCTAAAACAATCAAATGGTGTGAGTTATTTAGAGTTGGATCAAGCAGTCGTACATTTGGGGTAGTCTGCTAATCTCTGAAAATTAGTTTCTATAAAAATTCTGGCAAAAAAAAAACCACCCAAGAATCAAGACTGGTTTTGTGCTAATACCCAAGTATTACTTGGAAAGAGGTAATCTGCTTAGATCACGTTTTTAATAGTCAAAGCAAAGCTATCAACACAAATCAGAAAATTTAAATCTTCTTCCTCTTACTGAATGTAATTCTGCCCAGTTTCGCTGCTAGATAATTTATTTCAGCTCTCATAGAGATATGAGATTATAAAGGACATCTACACTGGAAATCCAAACTGCTGAATTAGTAGGAATAAAGAGCTGAGCTAAAGCATTGACCAAAACTCCAATTTTAATAAATCCTGGAACAAATGTCCCATGTAACACAAATATGGATGTGCAGTCTGACTTGCAGATGGGCCCCTCTTTGGACTTTAAAATTTGCAGGCATCTTCCTCTTTGCACTGAAATATTACTGTACCAAATTTGCACAAAATTACTGCAGGTGCAAAATGAGGGAGAAGAGTCTCAGAGGTGCTCTATGACAGTAAATTAAAATTCCACATCTAAGTGTATCTAGCAACTTAAATGGAAGGGATCACACTGCAGGGAGATGTCAGGAAACAAGCCTCATGTCTCAAAAGTGATAAACTTTGTGGCACTGGGTTTTTCCCATTCCAAAAAGTGCTTTCTACATATCAAAGTCTGTTTATATAAATTTATCTGTGGGAAACTAAGTACTACTATGTCACTCATCCCCAATTCCACACCTTTGCAGATTTGTTATACTATCCTGACCTCAAGCTTCACCTCCAGCAGTTTCAGAGTAGTCACATGCCTGATTTCCAATTAGCTCAGCCAATCATTTCACATCAGATGAATCTGTCTTCTGCCATGTGTTGCAAATCTTTGATTGGGTGTGGGACTTTGAAAATATGTATATAATTGACTTCTTCAGGATACCATGGAGGGAGAAGTGAAGCACAAAATGGATTGTTAACACTAGAATATCATCTGCAGGGGGTAGGATTCAGACAAACAGAAATCTGCTGGTCCCAAAGCAAAACACAGACCATGGTCATTCCATGAATGTGACTTGTTCATTGAAGAATATTTGTGCCATCATTTTTCAGGGGTTTTTTTGACAATGCATATAAACTGTAAAATGCTTAGCTGAAATGGGAAGATTTTTAAAATAAAAAAAAAAAAAAACAAACAAACAAACAAGGAGCAGGATGTCAATTACTTCTACTTGCCAAAGACAGTATATTTTCAAATTAGCCTTCACAACATACCCTACAGCATGTGAAAGCAGATGTAAAACTTGAAATAATAGAATTCCTAAGTATTAATATTATTCCATCAGTAATTTATTAAATGTCTTTTTAGGACAGCATAATATTAGTGTTACAAAGTTCTGTCTTCCCTCACACACAAATATTCCACTCTTGCAAATCTACTCTATGATAGAATAAAAACTGAAATTTTAAGATCCTTATAGATTGAAATTTTAAGATCCTTATAGATGTGTGTAAAAATCAGAACAAAACACATGGTACAACTACTATGACAGGGGCATTTTTGTCTGAAAAACATTCTTTTACTTACTGCATCATGCAGACAGCACACCTGGAATAATTTATTTTCAGAGTATCTTACCTCTCTTTTAATAATTTTGTTGAATGTTTTTACTAGGTACATATAGACACCTCTCTGCAGATTTCTAACAGAAAAAAATAAGGGAAAGTTGTAAATCAAAGTGTTATAAACCAAATGAGATAACAATGAACAAAGAACCACTGATAATCATGAATAAGAATAATGACATTATTCACTGTTCCCAGATTTTTCCAAACTTTAAGAGTTTTCAGTATATTTCTAAATATCTTTTTAAATCTTTACTCATTATTTCCAGATTTTTCTGAATATCAAGAGAGTTTTTTCAGCATATTTGTAAAAGTGGGGTTTTTTTAATCTTCAGGGAGGAAGAAATATTGATGATACTGAACTCTCACAAGCTAAGCATTTGTCTTAGCCTGAGGAGTTTGGTGGTGGTGGCTTTTTGCTTAATTGTTAAATTCTTTCCAATCCCTGCAGACTAAGCTGATTTTAGTGAATAAACAGGACATTACTTAGCTATTACATATTCCTCCCTACCTTGCTTTTTT
>VXBJ01006142.1:236102-278323 GCA_013400055.1 Nycticryphes semicollaris
AAAAAGCACTCTGATGAGGCTATCCACCAGGCTATCCACCACACAACTGCTTTCTGTATTCAATCACGTGTATCAAAAGCACATTGGAACAGAAATGCATGAGCAAAGCAGAGCTGGTTCTCTAATAGCAATTGCAAAAAGATGGGAAGAAAATCAGAAACAACTGAAAGGCCCATTTGATTACTACCCTACGCTAAAAAGACTTCAGAACTACGTAGCTGCTACTAGTTCCCCACTAAAGGAAGTCAACTGCAGTAAAGAGCAATGACTGCAGAGTGGCAGTGTTAACCTTCAGGACAATTCTTCAGATGATATAAACAAACACAGTTCTAGCTTCTAGCAACTGAAGAACGTATCAAGTGCCCAAGAATATTAACGAATGGTTCACTAAAGACATCTTCCATTTAGAAGTACCCCTCTCTCTCTCTCAAAAAAAACCCCACCAAAAAACCCCCAACCGATAACCAAGAACATGGAAGCATTTAGGTACACAGCAGGCGTCTGGCAAACCAGTGACAAATGACAAGATTAACATTTAGATGTAGTTCTATTAAAAAGACAACTCCTCCACTGTTGGAATAATCTCATAAAAGGCCTTCCATTAAATCACTTTTTTATACTAACTGATTCCTTTTCAATGCAATTTAAACTCATTATGTTAAATGAGTACTATTATATTTGCAATAAAATAAACATAAGTACTGTTTTTATGCTTGCCTACCAGGTAAATCACCCTTTAAAAAAATATTACAATTCTATCTGTTGCAGAGTACTTAAACGTCCACATTTAAATGTTGGTGGTGGTTACTCTCTTTTTAGTTGGATGAGTCGGTCCCCGAAGAGCAGAAGTAAAATCTTTTAACTTTTAATGCCATTCCTCTTGTAAGTGCTTATACTTTCGCTCACACAAATTGTCCTACTACTTGGATAAATGATGCAATTACTACAAAGACATTGTCCTGTCTTCCGCACAGAATCATTAAAAATCATTAAAAGCTGCAGCAAGAAATCCTGAAAAAAATAGGGCTGTAAGGTTTAGTGTCACAACCAGTCGTATACTTTGGGGATCAGATTTTAACTAGGGCCTCCATTTTTTCCTGTTTGTTCTATCAGTTGTTTTTTCACACAGCAAGAATGTTTTATCACAGAGCGGAACATGCAACTCACCCTACCACCTTTTGCACCACGTATATAAAAAGGGATTTAGCAGATTGGCCAAAGGTTTTATCAAAACATGTAGGTTTTTGGAACAGATGATATTTTCTTTCATGAAAAGAACCAGCGCAGTTACATAACATCATCCTTTTTCTTTGGGGAGGTTCAGTGCATGTCCTTACTTTAGACAACGAGAGGAAGATGGGAGTTGAAGGACTGGAATTTTGAGTGAAACCACATATAGTTTCCCAGGTTTGATTATACAGGTGGCAACTGCTGAATGGCTTCTGCTCTGCAAGTTAATTTCAGTCAGTCAGCTGAAATTAAAGCAGCATATACATGGCATAATACTACAGTAGGTTTATATCCATCTCAGGCCTTTCTGAAGGGGTAAAAATAGATTCTCAGTCTTCATATATTCAGAAAGGGCAAGATTATGGTCCTGCTACTTCAGTGAAGATGCACAAGAAAGGCTCTGCAACAGTTTATGTCCATTTTTTAAGATCTCAGAACCAGCATTTGCTTGGGTCTGCTGCATATAAGCAGTCCTGCTTATGAACATCAGAAATAAGTTGGCAATAGCCCGAGGAAACTCTGCTATGCCTCATATCCTTTGGTAGGTTGGCAGGTCACTCTCTTAGCAAACTTTCAGGCTGCTAGATTGGAGTACTGAGGGAAGAGCCAGCATAATCTTGTTTCATTTCCAACAGTGACAGCAGATTTGCAGTACAACATTTGATTGTACAAAACAGTCAAATGCTTTAGAAATTGAATTGCTTTAAAAAAAAAAAGAAGAAGAACTCAGAGTACAAAAACTCAGCTAGAAGGGCAGTGACAGAACTCTTGCCAGTTTACAGCTGCCAAGTGCCCACTGATCTTGGTAACTTCACAGCAGGTCAGAGAACATACTTGCACATGTTGTCAAAGGATCAATGCAGCCAGAGTAAGTCTGCATTTTCATTTACAAGCTTAGCAGTGAAGACAATGACCAAGAAAGAGGACTTTGGGACTGAGCTACCATCTCCTTACCAAAGGTGGTGGCTCAAAGTCTAACTCCAAGCAAAAGAAAATCTTGACTGGCTGCTTGTCTGTGCAGCATGAATGTTACCGGCTCTTCTTCTGGTACTGATCACACCCAGTCCACTTGTTAAAATACTTATATTATTTCAAGGGAGCCCAGTCACCATCTGCAGTCAATAAGAGAGGAGTCAGAATGCATCTGATCATGCTTGTTAATGCTGGCTAAGGGCCAAACACCAAAATGTTTCCATTTCTTTATTAGGCAACATTATAAAAATCAAACAGAATGGAATCAGCCTTAACTTTATTATCTTTAAAAGTTACATTAAGAAACAACCCTTCCTACTGTCTCTATAGTATAGAATATAACTGCTTATACATAAACGTTGTTTGCATGAACCAATTCAAGTGAGTCAAGAAAAGAAATTACTTCTAACAAAATCACTACTGTAATAAAGTCACAGAAGTCAACAATATAGCTGTGGTTTTTTTCTTAATAGAGTACTGTGAAACTACACAGATTTGCTGTGGTTTGTAACAGCTAGGTAATGACACTGGAGTCCCAACATCATATCATTTTATTTGTTTATACAGGGAGTAGAAGGTTTCGTCCTAAAGTTACTTCAGGGAAGCTGAAAGATCAGGCAGAGGCATTCGATTTTTATATGAATACTTACTGCTAGATAAACAGTATCAGGTACGCATTGTTTCCAAAACAACTGAATGTTACACACATTCAGTAAGAGCAGACATCAGCTCAGATGTGCTGATAATTGGGACACTTATTCATAAGGCAATATGTGACACGAGTATCTAGGCTCAAATCAGAAGGTTAGAGCATGGGAAAACAGAACAAAGAGGAATTTAAAGACATTTCGTAGCAGATAGTTATGTGTGATTTTCTTAACAAATACCTTAACTGCCATATTGTTCAGATCTGTGACTTCCTGCTTTTACCTACTAGGACACATTTAAGTGATTTTCTAAAATAAAATATTTCTGCATTTAACAAAATCTGTCAAAACCTGTTATTTACCAATAAGACTCTAAGAAATCTCGAGGGAATAGGACATATGCAAGTTTTACTACTGGGCATAAAAGTCAGCGTAGCCTACATAAGGTAAGGCATCTTCACAGTAGGGCTCTCACAAGAATCAGGTATTTTACCATAGTAACAGTTATCTATAAAGAAAATAATTCCCAAAAATTAATTCCAATATACCCAGTACCAAAACCAGATTAACCATGTGATGTTCAACACAAAAGAAAAACATTCATTTATAGAAATACATCACTTCAATCCCTCCAACGCCAATTAAAAAACAATTATGCAATTGAACTTGTTACTGAAAAACTTACAGGAACAGTCTTGCTTGTTGATATCAATTTTAAGCATTAAAATCTTAACGTGGTTTTTGTTGGTGGTTTTTCTTTTTTTGTTTTTTTAAAGTAGGAAGATGAGTGACCAAGCTAAGTCAGTAATTTGTTCCATACCAGTGATTTACCTTTTTGGTGCTTATATAAAGCACTAAATTGACTATAAAATACTCCTTGGTTTCTTCCACCCATACCAACTCAACACAGACTTTACCCTCTGAATCTGTGTAGTCTGTGGTATAGATATGACCCATGTAGTCATAAAGGCTGGAGGCCTCGGAGGACAGTTCCATGTAGACTGGGGCACTGAAGCACCAGAACGGCTTTCCAGTTTCATCCAAGAGAGTAACATCCATCACGTAGCAGTCCTAGGAACACAAGCAAAAGACACTATTTCCCCATGCCATGACACAGTAACTAGATCTGCCCCTGATTTTAGGGGAAGTATCAAGTGTTCGGAGAGCAATTTTCAGTAGGAAGGCTAAAACACTCAAAATGTAAATGGCAGGGCTCCACTGACGACTGCAGAGCAACAAATACATATTTACACGTTTCCTACAGACATCAAGAGCTGTGCTACAGAAGGTAGCACTGCCAACCTGAATCAGACATTTCCTGAGCATTTTTTTTTTTAAGCCTTGAACACCTCTGTTTTTCGATTATTATTTATCTTACCGTTCAAATAATAAGCCCTTTCTAAGTTTAAACTCAGGTGCTAAACTTGTGTGAACGCAGCAATGTTTGCAAAGACACTCCAAGACACCACCCCCAAGGCAGTGTACACACACAACAATTTACTCTTCTATGCCAGCTATAAATGAAAGGTATATAGCATTTTTTTTTTGAATGGCTGCAAGCTTCAGTTCCCCAAAAAAATACAAGGATAATATATCTTTCTACATTCCAAACAATTCTTGTTTGTAAAAATTCTTGAAAATATTTCTTTCCAACACTACACAATTACATCATTTTATCATACTAAAGTCAGGATGCCAGTTCTTCAGCACTTGTGAAATGATGGTTTCGTATGTGCCTTAAAAGCATATGGGTTGTGTGTCATTGCTCATATCAGCTGTTACCTATTCTCATCACTTCTGTATCATTAAATGAATCAGATTTTCTTAATTATGCTGTGTATCTGCATTAATTCTAGGAGTATCATATGCTCCAAAAGCATAAACAAATAAACATCACATAATCCAGGCCAAAAAATTAATTTGGAGTGCTTTATTTCCCTGTACCACAACATTGTTTTAACAATGCTTCCATTGTTTTAACATTTCTTTCACTGTCGCTGTACTTCAATCAAACAACACAGAGCAGATGGCACAATCGTAAGAGGTAACGCCAAACATACAGCTTTCCTAAATTTATTACTGCAGACTATGCTGAAAACACAAAATTCAAACCAAATCTGATGAGAGTTTAGTAACTTATGTGAACTACAAGAAACAATGACTGTTTGCTGGTCTGACACCCTGCATATCAAAAGCCAATTATGAAAATTAAAGCAGGGTGGCCTTGAGTGTTGGAGAATTTTTTCCAACTACATGTACTTCAGCATTTTATTTTTTTTTTATAAAAAACCCCAGAACTACCTATACTACTCTTTTTTTTCCCCTTAGAGAACTGGAAATAATTCAAATAAAATTTAAAAATTCCAAAAAAATAAAAATAGCAGCCTGTTCAGCTGCTGTGGCTGATTTCATTTGGCCTTCACACGTTTTAAGAGTTTAAGAGATTTATCTTAAAAGCCAAAGTGAATCCTATGTGTTGACAGGTGCAATTTCTCACCATAAAATGCAGAATTTAAAAAAAAAATATATTTTTTTTTCTAGAAACAAATCTTCAGTATAACTATGCTGTAAACACAGAGGACAAAGCTAAACCAAAGCCTACAGCTATAGCTCACTGTTTCCTCTGACAGTTAATTTAGCAGATTTTTATGTGCTACTCATCATCACTTTCATGGAAGAAAAAATTCTGCCAAGAAGCTGTAAATCACATAGGATCATGGAATGGTTTGGGTTGGAAGGGAACTTAAAGATCATCTAGTCCAACCCCGCTGCCGTGGACATGGATACCTCCCACTAGATCAAAGCCCCATCCCATCAGACCTCGAACATTTCCAGGGATCAGGCCTCCACAACTTCCCTGGGCAACCTGTTCTGGTCTCTCACCACTCTCATAATAAAAAAAAATTCTTCCTAATGTCCAATTTTCATCTACCCTCTTTCAGTTTAAAACCACTGTTCCCTTGCCTTGTCACTACAAGCCCTGGTAAAAAGTCATTCTTCCTCCTAAGTCCCCTTTATATAGTGAAAGGTGACAATAAGGCCTTCCCAGAGCCTTAATTTTCTGATATCTGCTCAACAGAGCAGCAAGATTTCCTACTTTCTATTGTAGGCTCTTCAAGCAAATGAAACATACTCTGTAATTACGTGCTAAGATCACACTGATTTTAAGCATGCAAACAGTTCTAACAACATTAACAGGATACAAAATAAACTAAAATTCAAGTCTAAAATTTTTAAGAAGCCTCAAAAACAAAACAAAAGCACCTATTCTGCATTATAGTTCTCAATGAACATTTAAGGCAATTAAAGAAAGTTAGCAAACAATTGCCATAAAAGCGTTTTCTTGTAAGCTTGAATGCCTTCAAGTGACCAATACACAGTATTTGTATTAAAACACATGCAAGTGAACAAAAATGCAAGTAAACAAACTTTTACTCTGCAAACAAGGAATCTGAAGGGAAAAAAATTACTATGAGCAATTAGAAAGGGAGTCCTTAATGGAAACTCTAACCTAAGCTCAACTGTAGTTGATGTTCCCAATAGATACAAGTAGATTATTAAGTTTTAAGCTATTTTTTTTACATTCTTCACTGCATAGGAAAACTGGCTGAGCTTATAAACTATAAAACACGTAACTGCCTATGAGCAAAATATTATGGTAGCAAACAGTATTCCATTCCACACTTATGCAGGATTAACAGAAATGATGGTTTTATTAATTTTTACTGTTTCCAATGCACCAGGATTGAAATCAGTCATTGAACTGTATAATTTTTTCAGTAGTGCTTAAGTTACATTTATCCGAATTTTTGTTACTTCTGAAATATTCATGCTGCTGAGATACATTTAAAAACATGTGCCTTCACCACTATTGCAAAATCTACATAACTACTCTCAAACTTTCTTTAAAATAACTATTTTAGGAATTGTATACAACAGAATGAGTGAGAATTCCTTTAAAATATAAACAGTTAATCCAGCTGACCCTTGTACATGACTCAAGAGCTGGGCGCTGACTGCATGAATGCGGACTGTAGTTTCTGCCTGTGTCCATCGGCATTTTAATGTTCTCCAACAGTTTCTAACTTTCATTGCACATAAATGCCACAACAGAACTGCAGAGTATTTCCCCAGGGGTTCAAAACTTCTTGTCTGGGAGGACAAACAAAACAAAACCCCCCCTGAAAAGTCCAGCATTTCCAAGCGGCGCTGGTCAGTCACAGCATCTTTGCTGAGTGGAAAGCACAGGAACCATCAGACATGCATAATGTGTCTATCAAGTCATCTAGACTATAAAACAGAAAGGATAGATTGCTTTTCCCCTCAAAATTCACATCATTTATGCAATACTTGAATTGAGATTTTTCTCTAGTTACGGACACCTTCCAAAAACTTTTTTAAATTAGCATATTTAGGATCCATAAACGTAAATTCTGTTTTGAGATAAGCATCTACAGAAACAAAAAGTATTTCTGACTGACCTTTACATTGCCTTTAAATGCATCTGTTTCCCAGGATAAGCCAAGTGTTCCAATAAGAGGCAAGTGCTTTGTATTGTCCTTTAAGCTTATAACTGTGAGCCTCAAATATCCATTTGCTATGTCACCTGAAAATATTAACCACATAAAACATTATACTACCACAAATCCAACTCAGCTCAAGTACACTGTAAGTGTTCCTTCTGCTTCTCTTCATGCCATGTGGCATATTTGAGTATGACAATCTGAATGCCACCTAAACACCTTATGCAAGGACGAAAGCAGAAAATTCCATCTTCTCCATTTAAATTTCATGCCACCAGAACCTCCATCACTGCCCGCTCCCCGAAAGATAAGCTCAACACACATAACATATGAAGTAAAATACGAGATACACACACGCACCCCCTTTCTTTTTTTAAGCTTCTAAGCTCTGTCTGAAATAACCCTGTACATCAGGGTATAAGGATAACTATCAGTCCTCCCTGAAAGGCTATTGCATCATTTGAACTGACAAGCAGTTTTTAAATTATGGATTTGATCATTTTTTAAATAGCTTTCCAAAGGCTCGTTTTCTTTTTCTTTTTTATTTTTTTGACAGAATTAAGATATCTCTGTGACTTTTTCTTTCATTTTATTACTGCACATAACCATATTTCTTTGGTACTTCTTCTCCCCTCCCAGAAGAGATCAATTTTTAATTGTTCTTTTTTTTCCCTTTGCTGTCACAGGAAGGAGAGTGAACCAGGGAGCCCAGTGATCTAATTATAAGTTGGGGTACATCACAACAAACAAATCTCTGCCTACAAAAATAATTTTAAAAAAATAGGTGCAGCACACTGTGACTCAAGCAGATTTCTTAGTAGGACATCCCTTAAACAAATGTCCTTGAACAAGAAATATTCTCTTAAAAAAGCAAATTAAAGGCCTAGAGACCTCAAAGGAAAAAAAAATATATATATATATAAGAAAGGAATGGAACTAAGTATCTAGCACTTGCAAGCAACAGATAGGGAGAGAGAGAAAGAATTCCCAGGATAATGCTGCATGTCAGGATTCATTGGCAGACCCCAGATGGTAAGATGGTAACTGAAGGGGCTTGTACGGCTTCAAGATGCAAGTGAAAAGAGAGAGAAGTGGTTTTTGCCTGTGCTTCTCCTTCAATCAAGCCCAAGTGACAGCACAAGGTTGAAGACAAGAGTCAGCAACATCAGAAAGGCTGGCTTTGAGTTAAAAAGCTAAAGCCTGCGTGCAGGAGCGAGCAGCAAGATCCTTTGCCTGGTGGCTGCTTAAGGCGGACAGCTGGAGGCCAAGTGTCAGAGGAAAAGAGGCCAGAGTTTCCTGTAGCAGCCAGAAAACTTCTCTGAAGTGGTACACTGGGGCTAAGCAACTCTCCAGAGATGCTTGGCCACAAACCAGCGCTAGAAAGACAGCATTCACAAGTAGGATGCCCAAAAAAAAAAGACTTGTGTAGAGGAAGCAGCCCAATCATATGACAGAGGAGAGAAGCAGCGGGTTTTTAGGACAGATACTGTCTGGAACAGGAGCGTGAATACAGTGAAACCAACAAGAATAGCCCAGGAATTATTGTGTATGGTTGAAGGAAAATGCATCACTCCAGACAGTGAAACCCACTGTCCTTGCAGTGAGGAAAACGTGCGCAGAATTCATTTGCAGGATCCAGCTCAAAGTGCAAAAAAAGGGTATTAAGTTGATACCTCCCCCCAATGGTTCGGTTCCAAACCTCAGCAAATCAAATCCAATTATTGAAGATAAAAATATTTAGGTAAATAGTCAAGCTCAGTGAACACTGAAAACCCTCATTTAAAGTTGCGCTTTTATACAAGAGACTTCAAACAACATCAGTCAACAAACACCTTTTTCAAAGGACTACTCCGTTTTCTGCAAGTCAGATTTGAAAGGAAGCAGCTATTCCTTCTAGCTCCTTAAAAACCAATGAAAATTTTATTGGAATAAAAACAGATTAAAAAAAAAAATAAGCATAGTGCTAACAATTTAATGAAGCCCAGGATAGCACTACTACTGCATGGCATTAATAACATGAATTGCTAGATGGGTCACCTGGCTCACCTGTAAATTATAAACCCCCTTATTTCTGTTACTTCTTAACTTTAAGCCAGAATGGAAGAAGGAGACACAGGTCAGAAATCTGAAGGCTAATTATTCATGAGTTAGTTAACCCAGTCTTTATGACTTTTTTGGGTTTGGTTTTTTTTTTTTTTCAATATTTCATTCAACATTGCAAATGCATGGTGTGATATTGTACAAACAAATCTTAAAAGCTCTCTAAACACAGAAAAAAAAAATCACCCCATTACATTTTGCAAGCACACCACATCCCCACACAGAATACCAATGAAAAGCCAAGCTTAGACTGCTATAAAGCTACAAAGCTATGCTTAAGAAGTGGAAAACCTGGGGTAAATACATTTCAAGAATGTTTATTAAAAAGCTAAATGTAATATTCATGGCTTCCATGAGTCACATGAAAAGCCTGTCACAGCTTCCCGAAAACAAGGGAAGTTTTCTAATACTTTCAATTCAATTTGGAAGTATTTAACATATTCTACAGTATCTGTCACCAAGAGGATGCTACCAATTATTTCTAAATGGAAGTAGCATAAAATAAAATGCTAAACAACAGCTAAAGCACAGTGGCAAAACAGCCAGTTACTGCAGTATTAATAACAGGGAAAAAAAGAGATCTGAAGCCATATATACTCCATCTGCTTGGTTCAATGGAGTATGATATAGCCTTTTTCATTTCATGTAATGCAGAAAGAATTGAAAATAAAGCAGCAAAATGAAGAACAACATTAATGAACACTAAAGAAAGCAGAGAAAAATAAAAGTAAACGTTAACAAATCAGTTATTCTGCAGAAGAACACATGGGCATTCCCTGGTAACCCCGGGGTGTCTACAGCTTCCTAATGGAAACAAATAAAAACATAAAACCTCAGTATAATAGCTGTGTCCCAGGTTGTGGAAACCACCATTGGAATGTCACATTCATAATTTAAAATAAATCTGGATGAGGTAGAGAATTTTAAGAAATAGCAAGACTGCTCACTAGGACAGAGAACTTCATGTTTCAAAGCCCTCCCAGGGAACGGGACAAAGGGTGTCATTAGAATGGAGCCTAAAAACAAAGTGCAAACCATCAAATACAACCAGCTTGGACAAACCTACACTGTTGGCCACTGTGGGAACTTTTCTGCAAGAAAATGGTGACAGAACTGAAACAGGTTACCAACAACGAGTGCGAATCAAAGCAGATACAGAAGATGTAACTAGGGGCAAACAAGAGCTGTTCAGCAATTAAACACAATGAGTTGGCTAATCCTCAAGGCCAAGTTCTCAGGTTTGCTGTTCACTAATTATAGCTTTGTTGCCTATAACTTGTATCCAATCAGTAATTGCCAAGTTAGCATATTTATGTAATTAAGCACTATATATATGAAAGAGCTTCACCTGCAATAAATGGCTTCGGCATGATCATATTGGTCTGTGTCTGAGCACGTAAGCGACAGAAACACCATGTTTACCAGAAANCCGTAAGTGGCAGAACACATTCAGAAACACCATGTTTACCAGAAAGAGCAAAGTGAGCAACAAATTACCATGAAGATACGTGACAGACAGCAGCCAGCCACAAGCTGCCTCACTGCATCATTTCTGAACACAAGTTATGGAGGAAAGCAAGCGTTTTCCAAAAGGAATTATTGTGCAAGTACGTAGAAGGGAGCGGGTGACGAATGGGCTTATTGCCTGCAGAACCGTAACTCCAGCTGATGCCCTGTGAGCAGAATCAAGTGGCTGTCACACAACTAAAGGACACAAAGCCCAAACAGTTCACAAAATCGTCACCACAAAACAGATTCTCTAACTAGCAAAGTTAGACGGCATCACAACTGCAGCTCCCAGACAGGTGCTACCATTTGCGTAAATCTCAGCTTAATCTTTAACAGAAGTAGCTTCTAAGAAGGAAAAAAAGTGATACCAACAAAGAAAGTGTGCCACATACTGCTTTCTCTTGCAAAACTGTATTGCTAGGAGCGTAAAATTTGCATTTTAGAAAACAAAACATGATATCCCTCTAGGGAAAAAAAAAACCAAACAAATCTAAACCAAAAACCCACCCTCTGGACAATTTACAGAAGAACGTTTTGGGGAATTTTTGGGGGTATAAGGAGGACTCCGGTACTGAACAACAACTCAGGAGAGATTTCTATTGCTACATGAATAGAATTTCACAGAAATTTTACCCTTATAAGTACAGCTTTATTTTAAGCCTGGAGCTGTTTAGGAATCTGCAAATATGTAAGTTTCAATTAGAAGGACTGCAACACTCCACAGTGTGCACATGGCTTCAGTCTCAGGGACAGTTCTTGGAGTCATCAAATACAAATTTAAAAAAAGGGAGGAAATTTGTTCGAACACTATAAAAACACTCAACCCTGATAACAGCGCCCTCTACTGCCTTCATTAGAAACCGTATTCTCTGAAATTAACAGGAGGTTCATTAGTACTGTTATCAGAAAAATACTGGGGAGCAATAATTAATTTATAGCGTTTAATTTTAAGTTTACTATTTTAATCCACCTCTACTGACGGAAAGACAGCTGTGTAGCTGCAGGCAGGGCTGTGTTGAAGGTCACCCACATACTTTGCAAAACCCTACTAGAATTATTAAGTTGGGCTGTACATGAACAAGAATAACCTCGTGCCTCATTGAAAGAAACGCTGAGAACTGAAAAAAAAGCAGCACAATCAAAAACAATCACTGAAATTGTTTATTACACAATGAAAGGATGTCAGAATAAACAACCTTAAGCGGATCTAAATAAAAGCTATAAATCTTAAAGTTTACATTATCTTCTACAAATATATTTAAATATTTCATCTGTCAATGCACTTTAAGTGCACTTGAGAAGAATCCTGCAGCAACAGGTCTCCAAAACGTACGAGAACAAACTTGTTTTCCTTTATAACATACAAGTGGAAAGAACATCAACCTGCACCAAAAGCGGTGCCGCTGCGTTAGCTCAGCACCAAACCAACTGAAGGTAATTGTGACAATCCACCGAATTCATATCACAGGCTTGAGATAATCTCATCTCACTGTGTCAATGTAACAGCAGGCAGACTTCACACGGAGCAAGCTCCCGACACCACACAACGCCCCACGCAGATACAAAGAAATCACACGATGCTCTTAAAAATCCATTGCAGTTTCTCCCCTTAAAACAGAGATATCTCACAGAAGAGGGAACACACACCAGCAGGGATCGTTTTAAAATCAGGTATTACCGTTCTGTCAACTCTACCTTTTCTGCAGAAGAGGCTCTTGAATGTTCCACACAGGTAGGTGCAGCTTCCACCGTGCATATCGAGATGTAGATTGTAGTCATGCAGTCCATATTCTGGGTCAACATCGTCCAACACAGGTTTATGAGGTGGAAGTGCATATTGACTTTAAAAATAATAATAATAACATTAAGCAAAGGGGGATGACTTAACAGAAACAGACACAGTAAATAGCCCTATGCTGAGACTATCATCTTGTCATTGTGTCAGTACTGGGCCCGGTCTTATTCAACATATTCATCAACAACCTAGGTGAGGGGACAGAGTGCACCCTCAGCAAGTTTGCTGATGAGACAAAACTGGGAGGGGTGACTGAGGCACCAGAAGGCTGTGCCACCATTCAGCAAAGCCTACAAAGGCTGGAGAGTTGGGCGGAGAAGAGCCTGATGAAATTCAACAAGGCCAAGTGTAGGGTGTTGCACCTTGGGAGGAATAACCCCATGCACCAGTACAGGTTTAAGAGCTGACCTGCCCAAAAGCAGCTCTGCGGAGAGGGATCTGGGAGTCCTGGTGGACAACAAGCTGCCCATGAGGCAGCAATGTGCCCCTGAGGCCAAAAAGGCCAATGGTATCCTGGGGTGCATTAAAAAGCATGTGGCCAGCAGGTCAAAGGAGGTCATCCTCTCCCTCTACTCTGCCCTGGTGAGGCTGTATCTGGAGTACTCTGTCCAGTTCAAGAAGGACAGGGAACTACTGGAGAGAGTCGAGCAGAGAGCTACAAAGATGGATCAAAGGACTGGAGCACTCCTCTTACGAGGAAAGGCTGAGAGAGCTGGGGTCTGTTTAGCCTCGAGAAGACTGAGAGGGGATCTCATCAATGCTTATTAATGCCAAGGGGATGGGGTCAGGATCTTCTCAGTGGCAGGACAAAGGGCAACCAGAACAAGCTGGAACACAAGAAGTTCCATCTAAACATGCAGAAATATTTCTATACTTTGAAGGTGACAGAGCACTGGAACAGGCTGCCCAGAGAGGGGGTGGAGGCTCCTTGTCTGGAGATACTCAAAGCCTACCTGGATGTGTTCCTGTCCAGCCTGCTCTAGGTGAACCTGCTTTAGCAAGATAGATGGACTAGATGTTCTCCAAAGGTCCCTTCCAACCACTACCATTCTGTGATCTCAGGATTGGTTATAAGAGGGGAGAAGACTATTAGAAGATACAACTTTTCTTCTTTATTAATGGTTTTGAAAATCTAACATCTCTGTCTAGTTCATCATACTTCATTTAAGCTGTCTCATACAGTGTCTGATACTTCTAATCAACTGTCCAGCCTAGCCAAAGGCAGAAAATAATGGCAGTCAATTTTAAAAGGTACGTCCATTAAATTCCAAAATATGGACTTATGTGCCAAAATAAACAATTAATCAACCTAATTAGAAATCTAAAAGCCAACTAGCTACAGACTTCTCTGGAATAGCAGTAACTTAATTATTTTGTCTGTGCCTAACCTATAGACAAACCACTCCACACAAACACAAATGACCATATCCCAGTGGCAACTCAGCAGCTCCTAGGTAGGATCCTATTTGGTAGTAAGGCAGAGATTCTTAAATCTTACCTTCTGTGTGAAAAGAGCCATGATAAATTATAGTGGGCACACGAGATTACCAGCAGATACAACAGCATCTGAGCAGAAAGTTGAGGGGATGGGGTTGGGGGGAAAAATAAATCCCAAAAATAATCCTCTAAAGCTAAAAGACTCCGTATTTTTAAAAATTTTGCAATATATAAACAGGTACTACATTATACACTGCAATATACACAAATACTTTGTAGGAAATCCAGCTGTTTTCAATAGGACTGAAAGATATATGCAGTCACCTTACCAGTTTACTTGATTTTTTTTTTCTCCCCTCTTACACAGCTAAAGATTATTTTCCTACTTACTAAAATTTCTACCTCTTTTCAGATAGGAAAAGGGAATAAAAAGATTTCTAGTGAAAAGGGAGAAAGTATGAGCAGCATATTTCAATACAATACAGCATGCACTAGGACACTTGTATGACTAAATTATCTCCTTAATAACGTAACAATGGCAACATCTTAGTATGAAAATTCTTCTACAGCTTTGTATATACGTACCCTAACTGTTGTTTATATTAAACAAGAATAGTTAATTACTGCCTAAATATAAACCTCTTACCAGCAGCCAATTTTAACTGTAGAACTCAAAGCTTTATTCAAAAGGTTATCTTTATTACCCACAAAGGAGAAACCAAAACTTACACAGTAGAAGAACCCAAAGTGCTTCTCTCAAGAAGTTGGTGATAATGAAGACTCGCCATAACAAAAGCAATTTCATTTTTCTCCTGAAAAGTTAATTAAAGTAGATGTATTTTCATCTGGAAATACTTTTTTTTCACAAGGTCTTCCTGAGCATTAAAATTCATAGATAAATGCTGCTGCTTATTACTCTGCCAGTTACTGTAATAATGTTAATAATGGTTTGCTTTAACATTTGGACTCCTATAATTGCTACTGTATTTTCACAAGAATACAGAATATTTGTAAAAGATGACAGTATTTCTCTATTATGGGGGAAGGGAGATAAACTACCTATGCCAAGACAAACGTTATCAACAGCATTCCATGAACTGTACTTCTCTAGCTTTTACTTGCCACTTTAAACCGGACACCTGAAGAGTCCAACAGGCCTTACTCCCAGCTACTAAATACCTAAGCATCAAGCTTCTTTTCATATGTAAGGAAATACTTGCAAAGAAGGAATCATGGTTGAGGAATACAGACCTATTCAAAAGAAATAGTGAATTTCCAAGGAAAACCCCAGATGTCTTCACCAGATTACATACTCCTGAAAAACAGCATACCTTCTATAGGCCTACATACCTCAAAGAAAACTTCAGAGATCAGTGTGAGAACTAAACAGAGCCAAAGATAATCTGTTGACTTCAAGAACACAGAATGCTAGAGTTTCAACTCTTTTTTAAAGAAAAATGCATTTCCAAGTTCTATATTTGCAAACTCATAAGTCACTAGCAAAACTACTCCCTGCCAGCAGTCTATTACTGTCCTAAAAAATGGGCAACCGTTGTTTTAAATTCTGGGTTAGCAAATAGAAAACAACATGTCCTACTCTAATTTTTTCTAACTACTTCTGTACTTTTGTAATGCCAAATTACAGCTATAAAAGATACAATGACAGAGATTTGTCAGTCACAGAGTCTCTCAGTCATTCTCTATCCAAATACCGGAAGGCCCACATAACCTGTCCTTAGTTGCAAAACATAGCGGCATCAATTTCTGTTGTGCAGCTAACCTATGTGTAAAAAAACTAAGACTTGTGGCATTTCTGATTATCACACCCATCTACAGTTAACTGCCTAATGCTGCTCTGCCCACACAGAAAATAAGAACAGCTGTTTAGAAAAGTAAGCAGGAAAAACATACTAGAGTGAGGCACTCAATGGTGAACAGCTTTGTGGAACTTAGTTATGGTTGAACCATTTCTAGGTGCTGAAACATTTCTCCTTCCAGACATGGGAAGGGGGGAATGCACTAGCAAGACCACAGGGACACCAATCTGCTAAACCTCTGAAGATACAGAAGAGATGGCTGTTTGCTTTTCAGAGTTTTTCGTAGGTTGAGACAACCTGTAACAGGCTCGTGCAGGTCAGCCCGTCTCAAGTTTTCTAGAAAAAAGGCACCTTTAATAAGAGCGAAACAAATATCCCTTTTGTGGTTTTAACCAGTTCCTCTGGTGATTGTGCACGTTTGAGGTAGCAAGAGTTTCCAGCTGGAAACCAGACACAGCTTAGAGCAAGTGTTCACAGCCTCCCTGAGGGCAGTTTCTTGCCCGTGCCAAATAATATGTCCACCTCATTAAGGTGGCTGGAGGAGGGCTGCCACCTCTGAATTCCCTTCCAGAGCAGAACACCTGAGACAGGCTTCCATAGCACCCAACTGTATGCAGGTCCCAGTCCATTCAGTGACAGAGATGCAGATTCCTTTAGGGAAAAAGTCTACTTCAGAAGCTCTGCACTGCTTTCTAAAGCCACCCATCTCTAGACGCAGCCTACAGAGACTAACCCCTTAACTTAAGACACCTGAGACCACGAACTGAATATCCCCAAAAGGGCAGGATTTTACAGCATTCCTGCTGCTGGAGCAGGATACGACTACCCCGTGGTGTAGATTAAAGGAAACAGCAAAGTTGCCTTGTGGGAATTCATCACTTTGAGTGATGGGGACAAGGCAAGGCATAAGTCAGGGGAAGAAGCACATCTCTCCTCAAAATGTTCTATTTAAAATGCCTTTAGGGTATCGAACTTTGGCGTGTGAATACTGCAAGACAACTGAACACAGAAGCAGTACAGTACCTAATACATGATGATACAGAACTATTCTCTTAATTAGAAGTGGATTTTTTTGAAAAGTAGATGATCCTGCAACAGTTCTTTAGAATACACTAAATCATCAACTAGATGTCCCCACCTGTATTTTCTTGTTGTTTGTTTAGACAAGATCTTTCAAAATTCAAAGAAAAAAAAAGGAAGGTGGGGGAAAAAAACACCACCAAAACCCCAAAATCCCAAACTACAAGGTAAAAGAATCTGTTTCTTCAAGTGTATAATAAAGCATTGAGACAAAAATGTTATCTTACCTTCCAAAGCCCTAGTAAGAGTCCTGGATTCAAACTGAAGAGCTGGACAAGCTTATCAGCGCCAACTGCTACACTCCTTTCAGTCAGGTTAGCAAGATGGTATTCAGCAATTAAGGAACGACAACGAGGTCTTTGAAAAGAACATACAGAATGTAGCAACAAGACTACGTTGTTTATTTGTGTAAAATCTCAGCCTAATTTCACTTTTAACTCTGAAGTCTGACCAACAGCACGTGATGAAAATGGTTTGGGAGGCATTCAGCATGCCTAGCCATAAACTTTACTTCTAAACAAGTACAGCATACTAACAACAAAAAAAAGAAACAAAAAGAAGAGAAACTCATGTGTTTATCCAGTATTTCAAAAAGCCACAGAATTACTTTATAATTTGCTTTTAATACTATGTTCATCTAGATGGAATCACTGAACATTTGTCAGTAGGAAGCAAGCTACTAAAAACGGTAAATTCTTCTTCAACAGAAACAAACTTCCAAGGAAAGGATCAAACTGTACATTAAACTAAAAGCTTCTGTTAAAGGAAGCTTTCCTTTTTTAGAAAACTAGACTTTGCTTGCAATTAAAGCAATTTAGCTCGTAACACCCTTTAACTAAAGTTCAATACTTCAAAGGCATTCTTATTGGCTAACAAAGCGTCAAAAAGAGCAGGAAGCAGAACCTGTGTTACTTATTCAGAATGGAGAAATAACTCTAAAACCCTTCACAGCTGTAGGCTCTTATTATATTCAAAATTGTTCCTGGATTTCCCAATGGCATCACAGCAGTGTCACCTACCACTACCCACTGCTAGGGAGGCAGCAAGCACCAAGAACTTTGTCAAACTACCTTGAACTGTAAGATTTGGGGCAGGGATGGGACATCAACTTTTTCCATCTTTAAATCAGCCAGGATGGCATAAACACAGAGACCTTCCCAAAGTCCCTGCACTAGCTCCTTATATTCTTTACATTCTGAGTAACATTCATTACCTTCATGTATATTCACAAGCCCTAACAGCTTAGAATTCTGTGAAGGAAATATACTCACTGCCTGCAAGTTTTCTTTTACTATTTAGCACATAGGAATCGTCACCTTGGTGAAACAACTACTTTTCCCACATAATTTAACTGCAAGACTTTTTTAGCAGACTTTACTGCTTTTTAGGCAAGTACCTTGCTTCTGCTTGAGGAACCATGTATTTTGTAGATGAACAATTCTCTCCTTTCAGAGCTCTACTGCTAGGGGGGGTTGTGCAAGGATGTAGCTGATACTACATGCACTAAAACAACACGTAAGACATAGCCACATGGAACACTCCTTGACAGCAACCAAATTACTTACATAACTCAAAAATACACTTTTCATTTAAACGTCTTTTCTGATAATATAATGCCAGAAAAAGATTGTACACGCTTAAGTTACAAAACAGCAGCTATCCCACACTGTGCTGTGCACCTTTTTGTTCTTTTAATATGCATATCCTTATATTGTACATGTCACCAAACACCAAGTTCCCTAAATCCACATACACATCTAACAGAAGGGAAAAAAAATGTTAGTAACATAAATTACTTGATTGTAGCCTCATAAATATATACAAAATGTTCCAATCCAAATGTCTCACATTGAAGTCTCCTAGATGTTCATGTCTGTTTCATGCTTATTTGCATCTAAGTTTCAGCTTTCCAAGGCAGGACCTATCAGTCTGCACCTTGCATGCCACTAGCTACATTAACCTATCAATTAACATCACAGCTCACTGGATTATATCTATTTCTTGCTAAGAAGCTCTGCCAATGAAAAGAAGGACATAGACTTTGGAAGAGATACTACAGAGAGGCTTTCTAAGAAAGAATTAGCTTGTTAATTCTCAGATAGCTCCTACAAACACATTATCAACCAGTTACACCAGAAACTCCTCAAAATCCTGTGTTACTCACCCATTCTTGCTGGGATCTCTGCTTTGATCAGGAAGCAATGGTACAACTCCAAACAGTTTTAGGGTGGAGAGGATGTCTAAGCACGGCCAATCTGTGCTATGCCAAAGTATAGTAACAGATGTGTCCTTAAATGACACATTTGCCTTCTCGATTACATGTTCCTTTCCATTTTTGTCCTTTAGAACAATTATCCAACTCAGGCCAGAGGCTCTGTTATTTGGGAATTGAGGGGAGAGGAGTGTTAAGAAAAACAAAAAAGATACTGAAAGTGACAAATCTTCCAACAGAATTCTTAAATTTCTACTAACTGCTACTTATGTCTCTCAGGCTAGGTCATTTAGAGGCTATCAACACATCTTCCCGTTCTGATATACATGTTATAGCTCTATTGTGTTCCCCCACCCCAGCACTTCCAAAGCCGTTAACATTCTGTAGGTTGGTCTCAAATAAACATTTTCTGTGACAAGGCATTGCTTACTTCATAGCTCCTTTGTTTTTACATGGAAGACCTGTATAAGGATCTAGTGGTTTAACAAGGCCCATTACTCTAGTTTTGACAGCAGCTATTTGTTTGAAGATGTATTCTTTCTTCCAGTACCCAGGCTTTCTGTCACAGAGAGCAGCACAGTCCGAGGGAACTGTTTCTGTTTGTTCAGACTTCATTTTCCAAATAGTCCTTTTCGGTCGAAAAGAACTGGAATAGATTTTCAGCCAGATTCCACTGAAAATAAAAATAGAATACAGAGGAAAACCATATATATTTCAAGAACAGTTACTTAATTATTTTTATATGCATGTCTCAGCTACCACTGAGCATAAAGTTACCCAAAAAATATTAAGTCCTAGATTATCGACAAACTAGGTTTAATCTAAATGCGAGTTTACAGAAGACCAGAAACTGTAGCTTTTTAGGTACTAGTCAAGAAAATGAAAAAGCACAGTTTTATACATTTTCCCTGTTTTGACCTTCCAACAACTTACATGAGGCCAGCTTCCCCGGTGCAAACAGGAAGGCTCAGGAACCAAAAGACGCTAGATATCAGCATTTCTCATGGGCTTACTAACTTATTTCAAAGAATATGGAATCTCTGAACACATTTCTTGTTCTAGATTATACAAACCAAATGACATTCACTTACAACTTTCTGCACTACCACGGATTGGGGGGGTTGGGAGTTAAGAGGAGGGACACAACAGAATTACTCAGTTATTTCTTACAATATGCCAGCAATTTTGATAAACATATCAACTAAATATACACAAAGTTGTTGACTAGTGCTCTAGAAGGTAGGATCATCAGACACTGGGAACCTCAGTGTTGTATGCCCCTCAATAGCACACTAGACTATGTGGTTTTTAAAGCCTTCCTTCCCTTTGTGCTGCTACTTCCTTCACAGATTTTAAAATCTGAAGTAGGTCTTTTTGAACAAATCAAAGCAACATGCAATAGGAGTGATGGATTCATCTCTTTCCTGTTAGGAAAAATATGAGGTCACATATCTGCCCCCCAACAGCCCAGCATCTCTAGGGAATTCAGAGCAGTTCAGGGAATATTGAGTACGAGAATTTACAAGAATTCAAACAGCAGTCTGTGAATAAAGGTTTCCAATAAGTTTTCTAATTTTAAGTGCCAGCCACACAGTCTACATAACTGCACTAAAGAAAATTAATAGCAACAGAAACAAGCTCTCAAGGGAAAGTCTCTACCATTTATCAGCGAGATTACCTTTACCAGTCCTCACTTATCCCCAGGCAAACTTACACTAACGTGCTTTGTAATGCATTTTTCCCCTCCTTAAAGCATTAAAGCATTCAAGGACTGAATCCATCCCACACTGCCTCCTACTCCTGAAAACCACACTCACTTCATCACCTGCTGAGAATAAGTCCCCACATGCCCAGAGCCAGACTGTTTATTACTGATGCAAATGTATTCAGGAATTTTACAAAAAAAAACCTTCCAGCCTGCTGCTCTGCAGATATATGTACAATCTCCTAGAGCCACTTTTTGAGTCAAAGCTGTTAAAAACACAGACCCAAAAGATTCTATGACAGGTAAAGAGGGGCTCACAGTCAACATGAGCTTCCAACTTTCCTTTCACCAAAATTGGGGAGGGAGGGGGAGCAGGAAGGCAGAACATGAATAATACCGTAAGTAAAACAATGACTTAAGGTGCAATTTTGTGACCAGAAAAACAACCCAGTTATCAGGTAGATGGAGGGAGGAAATTCTTATTTAACTCCAAAGCAGTAAGGATTGTGGGATGACAAGAACAGTGGAGAGATGTCCTTGACACACCATCATCAGGAGAAATTGAGTCATGTATCTTCTAACTGGCATTATTCAGCCTGAAAAGTCCAGTAAGATGACCCCCTAGCACCCTCTCCTGTTAACTAGAAAGCTCTAAGACAGACATCTTTTCTTTCATGGAGAGAGACAGCCAGCATCTGGCTGCATGAAGGATACAAACAGTAGTAGGCATTTCCTGCATTTTGAAGGTACAGTCTCAAGAAATGTAAGTGGAATGAAGATCTTGCCACAAATACCTATGACCCTTCTACTCACTCTCAGTTATGTATTGCTTCTTCCTCTCCCAAAACAGCGTTGTGCAAGCAGATGAGGAATCGGTCCAAGAAGCTCAAAACTTCAGTCAGGGTAGGAAGGCAGAGAAGAGAAAAGGGGGCACTTGGAATCACAAGTGTTTAGGGAGGTATCACTGTCCCTTCATCCTCATCTGAAGAACTCAGGTTACACAAATCAAAAAGGCATCCAACAGAGAAGCACAAATTTGTCTCTTTCACAGCAGAATTGCCTCAAATTGTTAAGTATAATATTAATCTTAAGGTCTTTTATTGGATGTTGTTGCAAGCCAACCAAACTGCTTACTGCCAACTCAAACACCAGAATCAAACACACACTATTGTCAGTCAGCATTTGTCTACAACAGTAAAAAGATCTTCCCCCGTGCTTTGGCTTTTCACTTCTTATACAAGCACTTTCTGCTGGTGATCAAAACCCTCAGGCTTTCAGACAGACTGTCTGTGTGAGCTTCTCAAACTGCAGGACAGGAAGGCTGGAATAATGCCACGTGCTGGGCAAAGGGTGTACAGAAAGTGATGGTGAGAAACATTTCCCCGCCTTCAGCATTTACATTGAAGACATCAGTGCATCAGTATCAAGGAATCGTTAAAGTGCAGACATTATTTGAAGAGCCCAAAGACAAAGGCTGCACAGGTACATAATGCTGCTGCATTAGGCCACACAGGTATATCCCAATGGAAGACTGATGGTCTTGTTGCATCAAGACAGCATCCTGTACATCCAGGACAGCTGAAATATCCTCAAAAACATACCCTGCCTAAAAAACAAGGTCAGATTTGTCACAGAGTTATGCAGGGACTTCAATTAAAATTTATTTTAATTCACCAAAAGATTCAGGGACTCAAGAAGGCCCATGGAAGCAGGAAGAATTGACCTGGTCCCACTGACCAGTCAGCCTCCTACACAAGGGGAAGTATCTCCTCCTCAAATCCCATTTGTGCACACACAGTAATCTCTGTCAAGATTAGAAAATGGAAAGACACATTGTTGAGATGAAGACAAATGAATCAGCCTCCCTTGAAGGGCCACAACTATTTTATCCTACCTTACTATCCTGAAGTGGAAAATACATATTAAGATATATAACTTGTGTCAGCTATGCAATTTTTACCTACATGCAGCTGCTGACAGCCTCAAAAAATAAATCTGGATTATGGCCTTCCCTTTAAATTCATCAGTTCAACAGGTGTCAATGTCAATGTTAACCAATTCACCGCACAAGTTTTGGCAAATAAGCGAGAAATCTGTGAATACCAGATGCAGCAACTTCCTATATAGGAAGAAACTTCCTTATTTAAACAACACTAATACAGCAGAATACGAGGGGAAAAAAAAGAAAAAAGATACCCAGACATCCTAGTTGTTATGTACCAACTAGGGTCTCTCCCCTTGATCCTTTCACAAAATTATCATGGTACTTGTAGGAGCAATTTGTGAATTCTGTGTAATCAGCCACTTACAAAAACCGTGCCAATATTTGTCTTTGCCCCTTTTGTTTTCATTCAGAAGACACCAAAATTTGACAGTAAGAGCAACAGACAAAATCCTTGACTTGAGGCCTCTGCAAAAACCTGATGAAAGAGCTAAATAAGTAGGAGTTCAAAATAATGAAAGCTATGACAATTCTACCAAGCCACAAATCACTAAGGATTGCCCAAATCAAAGCCTGTACAGGTGCATGTGAATACAAATGAATACGTGCAAATTTTACAACAAAATAAATGCTAATAGCAACATTTCAACCCCCTACACTTTGTTTTCACCTCATAACTTCCATTAAACTTAACAGAGCTTGCAGAGCTAGAATTCCATACATACATTGTACTGTGAGCTATGCAGTACATTTTCAGCAGAGTAATTGCCAGTAGGTACATGCATCAGTGCTCTGGCATCAGTGAAACTAAATTGGAGAGACTCATAACTCAGATAAACTCAACTGCTGCACAATTAAGACTAGCATTTATGCATCCCTCTTCCTTACTTGTCATTGGCCAGATGATAAAAGTGCTTATTTACACAACCAACACACAACAGGGACACAGCATCCAAATAGGAAAATATCTTCAGCAGCATCTCTGATGGCATGCTGGAAAAAAGAGAAAGAGTAATACCATTAGACTTGCCTGCAAAATCCAGAAATGACAGTGGAAGAGAATATTAATCCCAAAACAGAACACAACAAAAGAGATGGAAACTACCAGCTTGTAAACATACCAAAAAAACCCTCACTTGAAGAGTTAAGGTTCTGATTTGTGTCTCTGATCTAAAACATTTGCTTAAAACAATTCACCACTAACAATTCAAGTGGCACTGAATTCACAGTTATGTGAAAAGTTATGGGTTTGTATTTTCATTAGTTACCTTTAATCCAGTTTGACATGAAACTAGCTCATTCAACTTCAGTTTTTTGCAGCTTGTACCATGATTTTAGCACTTAGTCCATAACCACCAGCACTCATCAGAACAGCACATCCTCGCTCTCCTCCTGGCTGTAGTGTCAGGTCTCAGGATGTACCAGTTCAGAAACATCCTAGTCAAACAGTGAGATCATGGTCTACCTCATGAAATCTTTAAACCACGTCTGGGCCTCATACAGTTTTCATTTGTATCAACAGAAAGATGTGAAGTTCAAAATAAGAGCTGAGGGGCACCTTGAAAAAATTAATGTTTCTGTGCATCCGTAAGGCTGCCCGAAATGCAAAGTACAACAAGCACAACATAACCTGGAGGTGAGCCACCATGATTTCTGTATTAACAGACAGAAACCTCATACCCTTCAAGTAGTATCTGGTAACTGCACAGAGTTTAAATATAAATATATATATATACTTTTAACTTTTTGGGGCATGATAGCATGGTAACATCAAACTCACCATTGAAAATACACGCTGGTGTGAAAGGCAACACCTCAGCTGTGTCTATTGTCCATTTACTATTATGTCATTTAGAACATGATGATTTATAATACTGGATTCCAGAAGCATGTAGCTTTCAAGCACAGAACAGTAAGGCCAAATCTCCAAGCGTTGTATTAAAACTCAGAGTCTTAGTTGCACCAACACAGAGGCAACCGTGCCAAAATTTGCATCATTATGCAAACTAACTCCCAGTCTAAGCCATTCCAGAGAGAATTTAGAAATTAAACTTTAAGAAGCTGTAAATTAACTAAAATAATATGCTTGATCTGGAAGTCTGAGCAGTAGTTTTTCCAACCATATTGGTTTTTTCTTTAAAGAAAGCTGATAGAAAGAATTTTTTGTTCTTTTTGCTCTAGTCTTTAACAGAGTATGGAATTGAACTGGCCATACAATGGAAAACAAAGACATCACTACACAGAAAGCTACAAACTGTATAAAACAAAACTCATCGATCTTTCATGTACCATATTCTTAGGTGGTTTTTGTAGAAATGTAAACAGATTTGCAAAAAGAAAACAAGTTATACTGAAAGTGCCCCTTCACTATCAAACAGGGAGGGAAACATTTACATTGCAGCAAATACGCAGCAGCCACTTCATTCCTTCTCCCTCATCCCACTCCACCATCCTAAGCCTCTCTATACAAAGCAGTGAGCATCAAGAGAAACATCAGAAGTTTCATTCCAAACTAGCTTTTATTGAAGTAATAGAGTAGCAATTTTTATTCTTGAGGACCATCACAACCCATGATTTGCAAAGGTGTTGCTGAAGGCTTTATAGGATTTGGAAAACCTAAACACTTCATACAAACTTAGAAAAGAAGGTGAGGGAAAACCACGCTTGAAAGCATTAGAAGATCAACATCGGATCACAGGAAAGGAATCTTTTTTTTTGTTTTTCAAGCCAGAGCATCTGACACAGAAATTTCCAAGGTATAAACACAATAAATGCAAGCAGTCAGAAGATGGCTTACTCCTAAACTGAAGACATACTCACCTCTCGATGTACAATCTAGGCTTTGGTTTCATGGAAGGTGTCAAATACAGAGCTCTAATTCTAGCATTTACAGTTTCAGAATGTTCCCCAGGCCTGGAAGCCAAGCTCCTTGACCTATTTCTAAGAAGGAAAATCTGTTAGGAGTCACACCATCACGAAGACATATGTATACTGTGCACAACTAGACACTCAACTGAGACAGGATTCAGGGAATACATCACATAGCAATTCATTATTATCAGTTCACAAATCTGAACAGTTATCACCAAGTTAAAATATCTGACATGAGGAAGATGCCAGATTTAAACTCATAGGTGTCTCTCCTATGATTCATCTCTCACAGTAGTCAGAAGGAAATAGTGCCAGACCACCAAATCAGTTTCAATCCACTAGAGACCTATTAATGGTAGACAGCTGCACCACTGTGGCCACCATCACCAAGCTCCAGATAGGCCCCTGCAGTCAGTTAAACTCACTGATAAATCTTGCCTTTTGCAACATCACTCCAGAGGTATTTTTGAGCCATCCAACTTCACTAAGCTATTAAAAGACAGCGAATAAAACAATACTTTGCAACTTTCCCAAACACTGACAAGGGTCCAAAAGAACTCCCTTGGCTATGCAACTGAATCATATTTGAAACAAACTTAAGAGTCTCATTTCAGATTTTCCCCTGCTAAAGTGCTAGCAACTCTGCAGATAAGTAGTAGTTCAACAGGCAAGATGGGTATCAATGTTTTATTGCTCATTAGCACACAGTTCTAACACAAATACATTCTTACAATCCAACTGGCCATACTTTTTTTTTTATTTCAAAAGTCTTCTGATAGCTAGAACTTTGTAAATTCTAATTACAAATACTGTTATTAAACCACACAGAAAGATTGAGATGGAATTTCAGACTTAATCACATCTTCATACCAACTGATGCTACAGAGAAAGCAGAGCTCCCCGTACACTCTATTAGTGATGGTTTGTATTGCCAGCTGACTTTCCAACACCTGTTTAATCTAACTCTGGGTTTCTCAGCAAGCAATTGACGGGAAAGGAGGGTGGAAGGAATCTAATTTAAACGCACACCTATTTAATGCAGCTGTTCTTTAGTTAAGATTTGCTTATGGTCAAAGAAAAATAAAAAAAAACAGAAGAAAAGAACAACTCTGCCTTACGTTGTCAACTGTGCTATGTATAATTGCTATGTATAATTCTTTTTTTTTTTTTATATCAAGCGGTATTGTTAAAAGCATAACACAAAAAGACATGCACAACTCAGCCTGGGTGCCAGTCTCTGGTAGATGAACAAAATTAACAACTACAAAAAAAGTAACTGTGTTGGAAATACACCCTGGAGGTCAAGCGAATGTTTTACTCGTATTATTATCAAGCGGTACACTTAGATGACAAGGTGAGGCTGTAACAAACTGCATTTTTCAAAAGCTATTAAAGGGACTTAGAGAAACAAATCCTGTTCCACAGCCAGCAGAACAACCACTTCTGTATCTTTCTGGGCAGCACATCCCAGCCTATTCTGCCAAAAGCAGGAAGATACCTACTTTGGGCATACCCTATAGTGACACACCTACACAGACTTTGGGTACCAGAGTAATTCAGATGAGGAGCTGGATCCCGAATTTTGCAACACATTTTGCATGCTACAAGCATAACCTGTGTTGCCTGTGCTCAATCCTTCTTGCTCTCTTTTTAACCACTCCTTGCATCACCTCTCTTCTTCACTCCAGGATGGAGTTTCTGAAGTGAGAGAAATGCTGCCTACACATGCCTTGAAAACTCTGACATAACATCTACCACTTCTGCAAGCTTCACTTCAGAAACTATTGGATTTTTGCATCTTCTGGAACAAAAATATTCTCAAGGTATGAGGAAACAACACTAAACCTATTGCAAAAAGTATTTTTCAGAAGTGTTGTGTGTGCTAACATTTGAAATTAGTATTAACAAAATGCTTTTACACCGCATTGACAAAGCTTGCCTGCCCAAGTTAAAAACTGATGACAGTTGTTACTCCCCCTCTTTAGAGAATTCTAGTAACAACCGAGATGCTCTGGGCTCAGTGGAGCAAACACCTCAATTGCTATTTCGTCGGATTTCAATTTGTGGGACTCAGTTTTGTACCAGTACTTTCACTTCCATACCCTGTAGTAACTGGAACACGACTATTGGGTTTTTTGCTGCTCAGGGAACACATCTATTCCAAAGAATATATAGAAAGTTGTAAGTAGTGACACCTGTCTCCTTTGCCAAATGTTAAAGCATACCTCGGGATAACGAGAAACAACAGGCATTGAAACAACTATGGAACCTAAGGTTGTACAAATGGCTTAGAATTAAAAAAAAAAAACAACCCTGCTTTCTTACCTTTGCTTCCAAGATTCATGCATTAAATTTTTGGAAGCTGAACCTCTACTCTAAGAATTAAGCTAATGACACCTTCCACAATGAAATCTTCACATTTATTACAGAGGCCTAACTACCCTGAATATGCGTGTGTGTGTATATATATATATATATATATACACGCACACACACACACATTAGCCACGTTGTAGACAGGCTACTGCTTATTACACCTCACTACTTCCTCTAAAATCAAGCACACACTCGAGTTTAAGCCCCACAACTCAGACAGTAACCAGCACGTTGAACCAAGGCCTTCCATACATCCTTGTTTCCTATAGCAAGGCACATCACCTCTACAAAGCCACCTTCCTCCATAAGGCCGGGAGGAGCGAGAAGAGGCCATGGCCATGAAGGAGCCGGCCCCAGCTGTGGCAAGTTCAGAGCTGGGGCTCAGTGAGGCAGGTGGAAGAGGTTTCCCAGAGGAGCACTGGGAGCTCGGGGAAAACAACAAACCAACCCTCCCCACGGACGAGGTGAAAAAGGGCTGACAGGCCGCTCTCGGGCAGCACAGCCCCACTCCCCACTCGATGTCCTGTCCCCGCCAGCGGCCTCCCCTCAGGCCGTGCAGGGAAACCGGTTACCTGGGCCCGCCGGCCGCAGTGCCGGAGACGGCGGCAGCAGGCCCGGCCCCGCGGGGAGTCGCCACGTCGGCTGGGGGGGCCTGGCGGTTGCCGTACAACCGCAGGGCCCGACCGCGGCCGGTCGCCATGGCCAGTTCTGCCCTGAGACAGCGGCTTCGCGCCCGGCGCGGGGAGGGAAAGAAGGAAGGAATGAGGAGGTGGTAACACCTCCCACCTGGCGCGGCAGCAGCAGATTTCGGAAGCGCTGCCTGGGAAGAGCCAGCAGGCACCTGCGATGGGGTCTGCCCTCCACTGCCCGAGGGAATTCGCATTCGCCCCTAAGAGGAAGTTTGTTTTTAACTGGAGAGAAGGGACACCGCCTCCCCTGAGACGTGCCACCAGGTGGGACGGCTGTGACCAGCTTCCCGCGGCGCCACGGGGGAAGAGATGAGCCCCGCATCTCGCTGTGCCCCGCGCGGCACCGGCTTCCCGAGTGGTCCGGGGCGGGGGACATGGAAGGCGATAATACACTGGGGGACGGTAGTGGCTCCCGCCATGAGGCCCCGTCGGGAGCTGCGACAAGACGTCCCGCCAGCCTCCCGCTCCGCGCCGGAGCGTAGTCTTCTCAGATTAGCAAAAATAATAAAAAATAAAAATTGATAAATAGCTTAACAAGAGCGACTGAGACAGCAGACACGCACGGCACCGCAGGCAGAGACACACACCCCCCTCCTCGGCCGTTCAACGACCGGCGGGACCCCTGGGGGCGGGAGGTGGCGCTCGGCATGGCGGTCGCTGTAGTGATCTTGCGGGGAGCTCTTCCGAGCGGCGGGCGTAAGAGGGAGCTGGTTCAAACTACCGCTCCCAGAGCCCGCCGCTGCCGCGTCTTTCCCTCCGCCCCCGAGAGTTCCGCCGGGGCGATGGCGAGGGGCGGCTGTCGGCGGGCAAAGGGTAATGGGCGTCCCTGACCTGGAGCGCTGGGCGCTGAGCCGTGCTCAGGCCGGTAGGGTGCCCTGACTCTTCCCCTCCCCGAGGGGTCCGGACTTTCCGCGTAGCTCGGCTGCCTCCGCCGCAGTTTGGTGAGAGCTCTTGAGAGCCGTGCCCCGCCATGCTGCCCGCTTCCCTCGGGCGGGCGGGGCAGGGCGGCGGGCGGCTGCGGGCCTCCCTGGCGAGGTGGCTGCTCGCCCCCCCGGGCTGGGCCCTACAGGGGACGGTGGCGGGGTTCTGCGTCAGGTGGCGGTCCCAGCCCACCTCACCGCTCCGGACCGCCCGGCGGAGTATCGGGACACAAGCCGGGGGGCTGAGAGCTGAGAAACCTGGCGATGGTAGTAAATACGTGTCGGTGCAGAGGGGGCGGAAAGACGAACCTGTGCTGTCGGCCGCTCAGAAAGGTAAGGTGGGCTGTGGTCACTCCTCAGTGGGGATACTGGGTGCTGCTCGAAGGGGCCGACACGGAGAGAACTATTGCTGCAGCTGAGACTTTGGAGACCCAAAATTCTGGATTAAAAAACAAAACAAAACAAACCCACAAACGAAAAGTCCAAAAACAGCCCTCAGAAAACCCCACAAACTCCTCCTCTTTTCCCATCATGTAGTTTGCAGCAGTTGATACGTTTCAGTGTGTATATTGCACAAGCAGAACAGAAATTATGTGGCTTCTTCCGAACAGCTTGTTGATGTAGTGTTTAGGTCACATCAGGGATAAGATACAGCCTCTCGTTTCTGTTTTCAAAAGGGAAACTCACAACCTGT
Organism: Nycticryphes semicollaris; assembly: GCA_013400055.1. NCBI lineage: Eukaryota > Metazoa > Chordata > Aves > Charadriiformes > Rostratulidae > Nycticryphes > Nycticryphes semicollaris. The sequence goes on from VXBJ01006142.1 coordinate 266,622, forward strand.
CTCAGTGCTGTTAAATCTACTTCTAGCAAGACTGTCAAAGCTCTACACGTGGTACTAGTTTCTTCATGGGATGGCTGTCACTTCGGTTGCTCTCACTGGTTCTAATGACAAGTAAATAGCCTGAGGAATTCTAAGAGCTTTGGGAAGGTTTATTAAAAAACATCCTCAGCCAATTAGAAGGCTGTGTGAAAAATGGTTATTAAAGTTTCTTTGGTAACGTCACTGAAAGGCACAAGTTATCACTTGGACAAGTCAGTAGTCTTTGCAAATTCTCAAAAATACTTTGTAAGAGAGAATCTCAACTCTTTTTTGGGGGGTATGTACTGATGCTTATACATCAGATCAAAACTATTAGGTAAGAACTAATCAGATAAACTTCAATTGGCAATCTCAGTAAATCAAATACATATTTTGGTCTTATATCCCTCTTTTTTTGTTTGTTTGGTTGAGAATTCATAGAATCAGTTATATTCCGTGTATGCAATTTGTAAGCTCCTGGGGGTTTTATTTTTGTTTCCCTTTCTTTGAATAAGGATTGCAATGATTGTGAGTTTATTATGGTAGCTTGAATACTGCAGTGCTAAATACCTCATTCTTTCTTAAAGAAATTAACTCTTATGCTACATGAAAAGTAACAATAAGTGCTCTTGTGGGTCTTGAAAACGCCTAGTAGGAAAATAGAAAGTAATAAGGCTTAACAGAGAGATGTAAATGTGCCCTGCACAATATAAGAGACATTCTATGGTCTTTCTTTTAGTGATGAGGCATTATGGAAGTTATTATTGGACTATTTTTTTCTGCTGCCAAAATACTGTTGGAGCTGTAGGCTATTACAAGAGCATTTATATAAGAAAGCTCTGCAAGTCTTACCTATTCAAGGTTGTAACGCCTGCATTGTTTTCTATTTCAGTGAAAGAAGCCGGAAGAGACTTTACCTACTTTATTGTGGTGCTTGTTGGAATTGGTGTTACAGGTTATTTTTAAAAATTACGTTCTTTATCAGAAGACAATTTTCATTAATTCCACCTGGTTTGATTAGTTTTCATTCCACTTGCGGTTGTTTCTGTTACAGGTGGTTTGTTCTATGTGATTTTTAAAGAGCTATTCTCTTCTTCTAGTCCAAGTAAGATCTATGGAGATGCCTTGAAGAAATGCAGATCTCACCCTGAGGTTGGTTTTTGAACCTTAGTCATAAGTTTATGTTTCTCAATAGTTACTGTCTCTCCTTGAGTCAAAAGTTTGCACGAGGAGTCTCACAAGCAAAGCTACAGGAAGACCCACATGGTGTTTAGCAGGCAAACACCAGCAGATCTGCCGATAGTTTTAGACAGACAGAGGTGGGTCAGCTTCACTTTGGAGTCAGTGTTAGGACAAGATAATGGAAGCACTGAACCTGAGTAAGTTAGCTTGCTGAAAAACAAGTTGAGTGACTCTATCACAGAACAACAATTGATGTAGATGCAGCATCTGCCCCTTCAGAGCCATATGCTTCTGTCTCCATACAGAAAGTCTTACAGACACACCTGAGTACCTACTAAGTGTAGTACTTACAGAGTTCTGCAAGTTCAGGGAGGCAACTGGTCCCACTTAAGTTTCTGTAGATCTAGCCTGGCTGCCTTTCCTTGGCCCAGTTACTCTGTTGTGACACTTCCATAGGGTCCTGTCATTTTGCGAAGCATCGGGTATGTATCCAGGAGTTTAAATTCATTTGAAACACGGTGAGCATTCCTGTGGCTAACAGGGAAAGAGAAAGAGAACAGTCATGTGATCACACAGTCACATAAGATAGTTCGATGTAAACAACCATAAATCTGAAACTACATCCTAAAAGCCATCAGGCAAATCAAAAAAAGCATGGAATAGCTTTCAAACAAAGTTGCCAGAGATGCCACTGAGGATAACCAAGAGATGAAGTGACGAGTTGTCATTAGAATAAAAATTAAGACTGCTTTGGAGCGAGTTTGTAGAATTAAAACTTCTCTCCAGTACTTAGGTAGTTTAAAACTAGGTTAATTTGGTCTGGCATTACAGATCTGGAAAAAAAAAAATTGAAGAATTTCTTAAGCGGTAGCGTTTTTTAGATAATGTGAAGGGAAGTGCATTTGAATTTTAAACTTTGAAACATTCTCTTGGAGCAGATATGAGTGTTTAATGCTTTTCCCCCTTTTCATGCAAAATGTCAGTAAAGTATAAAATACACAGTAAGAAGAGAGATTAAAATGTCATAATCTCAGAGGATGGTACAAATGGAGGACACTACTAGGATTTATTTTAGAATTTAATATGTGACTGTAAAGAAAAGCGCTGAAATACAGAGGAATTTTCCTTACACCCTTTTCTTTCATAAACTCTTCTATTCTTGACACATCAGACTTATAAGGGGCATTTAGTTGAAAGAAAACACATTCACAGCAGGGGCGTGAGCTGATGCTGGAATATCTGTTTGATTGTGGTACCTTCTGATAACTCAAACCTCTTCTCTCTTGTAGATAATTGGTGTTTTTGGTGAATCTATTAAAGGTTATGGGGAGACAACAAGAAGAGGAAGGCGACAGTTTGTCAGGTACCCTTTGGTGTTTGCCCCATACAGACACCAGTTTTTGCACAGCAAAAACATTTTGGGTCACATCATAGCAAGTTAGGTCTAGGTTAATGAACTGTATGTGGCACACCCTGTCACTTCTGAGTGAAAATGAAAGCAGCGTTTCCTAGTACCTCTGGTGTGGCACGTACCACTAAATAGAGTGCATGTGCAATATAAAACAGCACTTCTGAGTGCCTCAAAACAAGCAGTGGTCAGCACAAAACCACAGAGCTGGTCTCTGCAAAACACAGGAGGAGTCTGAAGAGGCATGCATCCGTGGAGCAGGGATCTGACTGAAGTGTACAGCCTGAAACCCTCAAATAGGGTGAAGTTTTCTCTGTAAATTTTGGGTTTGGGAGATCTTTCCCCTTTAAAAGCAGTAGTCCTTCTCAAGCCACAAAGAGCAGGACATAATCACTTTCAGACTTTCAGGAATCCGTCTTGCTCTGTTTAAAGGCTGGGCCTGACTATACAGGTTGTAGTTACTGCAGAGACTATATTGTCCTGAGTATTGACTGCCCATTTCTTATATTGCTCTTTGGTACTTGAGGCTGCATGTCTACTGTGTATTTAACGGAACACCTCCCACCTAAATGTTTCATGAGCTTGTCTATTTATTATTCTCGTTTTGAGGGAAACAACAGAACTAATTATTGTAAAATACAACACAGTACAACCCAATAGGGGCTTTGTCTTTATTTGGTTCTTTGACTTTCATTTATTCAAGGAGATTTCATATCGGGTGGGACACATAAGCCCAGATACACAAATTGAACCGTGAAATTGAGATATCTTTTTTTCCAGAGGAAGGTGATTTTTACCGGTGGAAGTTTTATCTTTTGACCAGACTGTGAAAAAGTGTTTAAAGTGGAGCTGCTAAATGAAAAGGATGTGCACAAATGTTCAAAGCATCTGTTTGTACAACAAACTAGGTAGATAAGTGACGGTACTATCAGCTTTCCTAGTATTTCATTTCCATTATTTTGAAAGTGGTATTTTAAACAATTTTTTTTTTAGCTGAGGATTTCGTAAGATTATGTTGTTTGTATCTGCAATATAAGGATGACTATAAATGTCTCAAAAATGTACAGATTTTTTTTGTGTGTGTATGAACACTGTGAATGTGAATTTACTTCGGTGAGGCTCTTCATTCCTCTTTGTTCTCTGTAACCCGTCATGTCACCTTAAACTGCTGGGAGTTTAATTCACAGTGTGTATCTGGATGTGATTGATGGAAATAAGAGAGTGGTAGGATGCAGCAGTCAGTAGTTTCAGTAAGAAAGAGGAACTGGCACCAGAACTCTGGTTTTACCATTAGTTTCTGGAAGTGGTTGCCTCAGACGTCATGTAACCTTTCTATTTATCTAATATTTGAGCATAACCTATCTCCAGTCTAAGTATCAGCATTTAGTTTGGCGATTATCAGTGCCAGAGTTACACAAATTATTATTACAAATAGAACAAAATTATTGCCAAAATAAGTAAAGCATATAGTAAACCGTTTCAATGTGCTTTAACCAACCTGCTAAGTATGTTGATAAAACATGCTGTATCTGTTTTGGCTTGGTAGCTTAGTTTTAAGTGCCTAAGAAAACCCCTTGCAGCCTTGGTGATGTGGGTGTTCCTTTCTAGGTGTCAGGCTCTGAATCTGGGGGTTCTTTAGAATAAAGAGAAGGAAATTCCAGAATCTGGATTGCTGTTAAGTTTTGAAGGGAGGACTGGGTTGAGGATATTTAAGCACATCATCTGTTAATCCCCAACTGCTATTTGGTTCTTGTAACTCCACTACTCCTTACATGCTTACAGTAAAGCTGGGAAGAGCAGTAGAGAAGGAACCCATGGTAGCAGAAGGACTGCATTGGAATGCACTTTCTCAAAAAACAGTTAAGCAGCTTCCCTAAAGAAGTTTAAATTTGAAGCTTAGCTAACTAGCATGCTGTGTGGGTTGATTTTTTGTTTTGTTTTGCTGGTTTTAGTCACATTGAATACGTAAAGGATGGACTGAAATATATGCGTTTGAAGTTCTACATTGAGGGCTTTGAATCAGGGAAGCGGGGAACAGTCCATGTGGAAGTCAAAGAGGTACGTATAATTGCTTGATAGAGCTGATAAGCTTAATCTTGAATTTAAACTACCAAAGAGAAAAAAATAAAAGAACCTTAAGTTGTTTTCCTTACAGAATCCTGAGAAAGGAAGATTTGAGGTCCGCTACATATTTGTGGATGTTGACACCTATCCTAGAAGAACCATTGTCGTAGAAGACAACAGATAGCCAACAATCAAAGTTGCCACCTCATCTCATTGGGTACTGGGTGATACTGGTATAGCAGGTCTACACATGAACTGTTCAGTGTTCTCAGTTGTACCTTGCAGCTTTGGGGTTATGTTACAGGACACAGCCTCTCAGGGTCTCCATTAAGGTCTTTTGTAATAACAGATACGGGATTTTAAGTGAAGTCAATGAAAAATAGTGGAGCCATCACTTATGGCAAATATTTTTGACATAGGAAAATAATGTCTCATAATAAACAGTTTAATGCTGGATAATACTTCTTCACACCCAAAAACTGTCTTCCAAGATTTTAGGTTTGGATGGGGAGCCTTTTGTTGTCTTTTGCTTGGATTTCCTACTAGCACTGCAATAAAGAAAGTGGTATTTTAAGTGCAGACAAACTCACTGTTTTCATTCTGGATGCCTTTGTGTAGATAAGAAGGTAAAATGAGAATGTACGTTAGTGATACAAAGGGGATCTAGTCCAAAGACTGTAAGAATATGGATTGTGAAGACACACATTCTTGGCAAATGCCTGATGATAAAGACTTCATTATTGGTGTCTTCTAAATAGATTAACAATACACAGACGAGCACACAGTGTTTGCCATGCTGCTCAGCTAACTAATGACAGTGTTGTAGCAGCTCAGCACTACCCACAGTTTTTCCATTAACTTAGCTAATCTAAATTCTCCAGGAATCAGATTAATGTAAGTTTACCCAAACAGAAGAGCTCAACATATGAGCAGACTTCTCACCTGGGTTTTTTCCTTGGTGTGACATGGCCGAGAGCAGGCATGACCCTGTGTGTTAATAATCAGACTCAGTCATACCCATTGGTCAAGCAGCACCATCCAAAAAATGTCAGGCTTTAGCTTCTTATGTTTAACTGCTTTCTTAAACACCACCTAATGCATTTTTTTTTTGTAGTTACCTATCATGTGTTCTGAGCTTGGTAGTTTACTATTGAATCATCCTTCCGTTAAGCATACACTGATGTTCAGTTATCAGTCCTTATTATGAGTTCCTCTAATGGCCTGCTCTAAAGTTCAAATAATGTTCCCTCATAGGGTGTGACAAATATCATGTATAGATCTTTAGTAATACTTTACTGGATTTTAGCCATCCTGCCCATCTGTCTCCCAATAATCTCATTTGCATAATCATAACAACTAAACATAATATTTTGCGAAATCTGGATAACTTTGCTTTATATTAAGCCCTACAACCTTGGCTTTGGTCAAATCTTTGTATTGTTTGAAAGTATTTAATGGAGAGGAATCACACATTCATGCCAGTTTGTGAACAGAGCAGCCAGCAGTGTCCATCTGTGTTAAACTGCAAGGCATTTTGGAGTTTCTACACTGTATACAGTATTACTGACTTCTACTGTGCAGACCAAAGGGATACTTACAAAACTTCTACTGTCAGTTGAGACTGACCGAAGTGGTATCATATCCATTCGTTTCAACAGAGTTATAAGTTCATCTGCTTTTTTTCATCCCCAATGGATACTTGTCAAGATTAACAAGCCCACGATTTTACACGTAGTCAAAAGCTATGGAAGTCTGTGTCAGTGGGTTTTTATTGTAAGTATGAGAAATTGTTGTCGTGCCTGATATGTTGGCATGAAGTAACTTCGATAAATTTAATTTTTACCTACCATTATTGACATCATGATTGTCTGGGAAGGCATCTTAAAATAACGAAAACAGTTGACTCCTGTTGTTCTTCCTATTATTTCCTTGAAAGCAATAGAGTCATAGATTCATAGAATGATTTGGGTTGGAAGGAACCTTGAAGATTGTCAAGTTCCAAAACCCCTGCCCCAGGCAGAGATGCCTCCCACTGGACCAGGTTACTTAAAGCCCCATCCAGCCTGGCCTTGAACACTTCCAGGAGTGGGGCATCCACACCTTCAACAGCAGCTTTTGACCTACAGCTTCCTATTTCTTAGTGTTACACTTGCCAAAACTTGTTTCAGAAGAAATTTTCAACTTAACTGATTTATAATCCATTAAATAAAAGAGAAAAATACCTGAGTCTCTCACTGTTTCGCTGCAACCTGCTGCAGTACTGACTGATAGCGTTACATACGACATTTTCCTGCCACCGCTTACGTGCAGTGCTACAAGCATATGTCATACCGTGGTGGTTGCTAAAAACCACCTCTGCAAGAGTTTTGTCACAAATGCAAGATGGAGCAGGTTTGTCAGAGCACATCAGAAATAGTGCAAGCTATATAAGCTTATAATCTAATACTAAGATGACTAGCCTTAAGGCCCTACTATACCTTGATAAAATCATCTTTTACAAAGCAAGACTATAAAAAATACACAGTTCAAACTAAAATGTAAGACTATTTTTGCCCTTTATGAGTTTCTACCGTATCAAGCTGCCTGAAAGCCATTGTAAACCTCCATATCAGTGACAGAACTGACAGGCTATGTTTTTTTTTCCTGTAAGTCTGGGTCCAGTCCTTGCTTTTTTATTAATCCAGCTGTAGCTTGTTTTCAGTGGGCTTCACTGCTGGAGAAGGGAGTACTTCCTAAAGCAAGGTATGAAAGCCATTTATTTATAATAAATAGTGTAGTTGCAGCAAAGACAGGCCAGCCAATAGATTTACTTGTGTCTTGTTTTAGAGCCTTGTTTGCACTGAAGAAAGTGTCAGGACTAGAAACTTTCTGGGAAGGAAAAGATGCTGACCTGATATAATGATATTTTTCCAACAGTACAGGTGCATGAAATTCTACATCAAGCTTGTGGCCAAACAGCAAGAATTGACCATTGGAGTTAATGTGTGTGTTTTGCTTCAGCTTGAGAATACAGACTAAAAATTTGGTTATTTGAAATCAGATTTATTTGCAGGTTTTTTTTTCAGTAGCAAGGACCTTCTACTGTACATAGAAGTATAATATACTTCAAGGGTTATGTGAAGGAACTGTGTGTTTGGAAATCAGATCCCTGGTTCTCTGGTCCCTTTGAGACATCAGAACAGAAGTTTTTAAGGTTGTCTGTGAAGCTGTCAATACCATAGTTTTTGTAGCAAGTGCCCTTGTCATACTTGGGCATTTGTGTCAGGCCTCAATATCGTGCTTCCTAGCTGGGAATAAATGCTATGATTACAGGAGTTGGAAGAACTCTTGGCAAAGTCAACAAAGGGCAACCCGTGCAGACCTGTATGAAAAAAATGGACACAGACTGTTAACTAGTAATAAGGAAGAGACAGGATTGTAATTTAAAAAAACAGCTGGATGTGGAGTTGTCCACAGTGCAAGGGACCTTCCTTCACAATGTCTCCTTGCTTCTATGAGCGTACAGGCCTCTGGTTTATTCACTGCATTTCAAGGAACTGGAGAATCCAGAGAAACAAGTCAGGGGATTACTCTCAAGCTTATTTTTGGTTAGGGTAGCCCCGATATGACAAGGTTATAAGTAAAATGTTTCTCATCCTGTACTTGTATCAAGTGCACTGTTGTCATTTTCACAATTCATCTTCCGTGCAGGTGCCAGACAGCAGATGGGTGAACACACGTGCTCAAAGCAGCAGGATACACAGCCATAGTGGCACCCTCCATATCTTTCCTAAGAAACAAAACCTCTCACAGGTTGGAAAGACACTGCCATGGAAGTGTGTACCCTATATAAATCATCTTTGTATATCATCCTGGTCTATAAATAGCAGAATGCTAGAGAGACAGGATAACATTTTGCCTCTAAAAAGTGGAAAAATAAAATTGCCGTTATAAATGTAAAATGGTCATTATCCCCGGGACTGCTCATTCCTCTTTCCTAACTAAAGTTTAACCCACTTTTATCTTGTTGGAGTGCAAGTCAGTCAGCTTACCCCCTGGTGGGAAGGGCTACGGAGCCCTTTCAGGCTGCCTTCAGTCATTGGCTTTGCTGAAGCTGCATTACACACCCTGTCATGGTTAGGTCGAAAAGTTATTCACAGGCTAGGGGAGCTGTAACGCTTGCAGAGGAAAGGAGATCTGACAGTCTCCTTTCATCCTGGCTGCTTCCCTTGACATCATCACCCCACAAAAAAAGAAAAAGAAGAAAGACCTCAGTGTCTGTAAGTAGCTCCTGATACTCAGTGTTTATAATCAGTGACATGGGATGTGCCCCTGGATGAACTGTGTAACACGAGTTCTTTTTACCATGCAGTCCTAGTTACTCTCCTGTTGGCCAAAGGCTATGTTAATGGAGGGGGTTTTAACTCTAGAAATGTTCCCCTGTAATTTGAGGAGAACATTTGATATTTCCTTTAAAGGTGCTTTTTCTGTGGAATAACCAAAGTGCCTAACAAGTAGTGTACTCCATCAATAGAATTTGCTTTCACACCCCATTACCAGTTTCTAGCTAAATGCAGCAAGCAAGAGGCATAGGCATACACATAGGAAACCAAATGGCAGGGAGATCTTCACTGATGTCTCTTTAAGAAAACTATCTAGCCTTAAATATTGTTTCCTTCAAAAAGTTTTGGGAAAAAAAAAAAAGTAAATATTCCACTTAAACTTCTCTCCTTCACATCTTGTCTATGTCTAGAAGTAGTATGTATCGGGATGTGGCCTCACTCCATAAAGTGCTCCTCATGATTTTTGTTTACTGCCTGCATCACCTCATTAGCTAAACAGTTACAGAAAACTAAAGGAGATCACCTTCCCTGTTTTGTGAAAAAGCTGACAATATATTTGATAAAATGAAGGCAAAATAGAACAAGCAGCAGAAGAAAACCACCTTTACCTCAGATATATTAACATTCTTAATTTGGAGAAATGACAAATACGAGTCTCGAATGCTTTCAAATCTCAGTAGAGGAAAGCTTTTGGGAATCCTTTTCCTAGTAAAATCTCTTCAGTGAAGAAAAAAAAAAGGGGGGGGGGGGGCTTCATAGCTTGATTTTTGGTCTTCCTCCTAGCTAGATACTTTTCACTAACAAGATTATTTCAAGGGTATTAAAGTTTTATATGTCATTTGGCTGCAGAAAAAAAAAAATAGTTAAATGGCTCTTGTTAGAACACGGAAGTTTTGTGGGAGCTAGTTACTTGTTTCCGTATTCCTTAGGAGGTTGACTTTCTGTTGGTCCCTATGAACCAAGTTGTGATCTACATTTAAAAAATTATTTTTTCAAATTGTGTTTAGAGCAAGCAAATACAAGACACCACCTTCATCAAAATTAGATGAAGAAGATTAGTCCAGCAAGACATGCGGTTTAGAGAACACGGAGCTCTTTTGCAGTATCTCTTTACCTGGTGGCAGCTTTGCACTGGAGGAGAACAGCTGCATTCACTGAGTGGAAACCTAATGTTTTAGAAAGCCCTGTTGTAATTTTGAAGGCTGTTGGCCTAGATTGTTCCTTAAAAAGTTGTCCCTGCTCCACTGGATCATTCAGTTTACCAGTAAGCCGTGCAGAACTCCTTCTGCATGGCCAGCAGCGCAGAGTGCTCTGTCCTCTCACTGGATGCTTGGCTGGGGAGAAAGCAAAGTCACCAAAAGGTTCAGTTTCACTTTTTGGTAAATACAAGCAATATATAAACATTTCAGTGTTTCTTTTTTCAAGCTGCTTTCCTTTTTTTCTCTGAGAAAGCACAAAATTATAGCCTATGCCAGTAACTTTCCAATATAAAACTATCATGTTATTGTTACTAAAGCTGTGGAAAAAAAAATAGCTGCCAGGAAGTCAGAGCTGAAACAATGACATTTTCATGGAAATTAAACACATTTTCCAGAGTTAAGTTGTGATCACTGCAGAATTAATAAATGTATATATGCTCCATTCTCCTTTAGGAAATTAAAATATGTCACTTGCCAGTGAAATGTTGTTTTTCCAGAAATATTGCATGGCAGACTACTCAAAATGTATTTGAGGTAGGTGTGCAACTTGGTCTTAACTTTCCCATCTCTGCCTTAATTTTTCTGGATGCCAAAACTCGTGTGTATAATAGAGGCAGCCGACATCCTTGGAGTTGGTTTGTGGGAATAATAATGTTACTCTGTCATCTATGTGACCCCTCCCTGTGTCTAGGTCCTGTGTATACTTGCTGTATCATGACAAAAAGAAATATACCTTCAGGAAATTAATTTTGTGAAAACTTCAAATACTAAGCTTCAGTAAACAGAAGGTCATGCAAAGAAAATAGGATTTTAGACTGGAAAAGAAAAATGTTGTTGTGCATGACTGATTGAGTTTAAAAATGACCTTGATACATAAGTAACTGCAGCATGGAAATAAAGTTTCAACAACCACTTTAGGCAATGAGATCATGATCCTGGGAATGGTTGCAAATAAATGCATATCTGATACAAGAAACTTTTACAAACTCACTTAACAAGCAGAGAGACAGGAATGTGAATAAGACAATTATTGTGTCACATGCCAGCTGCAGAAAAAGAAAAGACAAAGATGTGCTGGGGATTTTCATAACGATTTTCAATTCACTGTGTTCTCAGCTTCATTTTACTATGATAAGGGATGACATCCATCCTAATACTCATGAGATTATTGCAATGTGTAAATTATCAACAACCTACCCTGCTACAGATTAGGTCCAAAAAACATTGGGGGCACATTTTGAGTCCAAATCCCCTGTTAGGATTCATTACAGCCTGCAAACTGATGAGAAGGCATAAAGATTTTTTAAAAATACAAAAAAAATAATAAATTAAGGCATAAAAAGTTTCAAGAAGCAAGCATAAAGATGACAGTAAGGGCTCATAACTGGCCTCTGTATACAGGGTTGTGAAGTCTGATTGAAGATCTAGAATACAGTTGGCACTGGAAAAACAGAAATTTGAAAGCAATAATATGTTTCTTCCTTTTTTTTTTCTTTATTCTTTTTTTTT